>PVIJ01007295.1:60501-83886 GCA_004024925.1 Scalopus aquaticus | reverse complement strand
CAGTCAGCCGCCCACAGGGGACGTTCCTCACCTTCCCCTCACTTCAGGCTCCCCTTGTCCTCTCCGTCCAACTAGGTCCCCACTTCTGAAATGCTGGCGGCGCCTCCGCACCGCGTCTGGAAGAGACCATTCCGGCCTGCAACCCCCTCACCCCAAGTCGGTGAAGCCCACTTCCCAAGAGCAAGGAGGCTGGGCAGAGTGCGCATGCGCCCTCAGAGGGGCAGCGGCACAGGAGCTGCACAGGAGAGTGGGCGGGGCACGACACACCTGGAGCCCGCTAGTGGCGGCCACGCCCATCAGCCCTCAGGCTACAAGACATTTTGGAAATTCAAACTGAAATGGAGGCAAATATCCAATGTCTTCTCCAAAATAGTGCCAAGGGAAAGTTCAGGAAGCCATTAAGACAGCAAAATGTGTACATTTGGATTTAAAAAACTTGCTCAGGATTATTTAGTAGAAACTGTTACAGGGCAACCCCGATATAAATGGGGTGCCTGTCTGGGTTCTCACCCATGCACTTAAAAGGGACTTAAAAGACTCAACTGCAGACACACACAATAAAATTAATAAAAGGGTTTATTTACGAACAGGGAAAGGAAAATATAAAGAATAAATTGGTGAATGAGTCTTACCAGTTCTGCTGAACTGTAATCTTATGGCCCACTCAAAAAAAAAAAAAAATCTTGGCAATCCACAACCACGAGCAATAGCTCCCCTCCAAGCTCACAAGTCTGGTATTTAAATCCCCAAGCCATTTCTTAACTCGACCCTCAGTCTTAAGCATTCTTCCTTCAGTGATGATGGCATTCTGGGATTCATAGTCCTAGGTGTCTTGGATCTCTCTGGCTTGAGGTGGGGGTGGGGTTCTGGGACACTCCACTTTCCTGAGGACCACCCTCTTACAAGAAGACAGATGACTTAACAAACCCACCCATGCCCCCATAATGAGATTTGCCCCCGACCATCCCAGCTTTGGCTGCCTTACCCATCCTTGCTACTAGACAGCAAGCTCTGCTCCACTCTCAAATATTCCTCTGGCCTTCATGTAAGATCCATCCTCTAATGCTGTATTTCATTTGTACATATACTGTAATTTAACCATTCCATAGGGTTTTTATTTAGAATATTTCCAATTATTTATTACTATAAAGAAAGTGCTGATGAACAGTTTTACACATCTTCCAGATTTTTATCTGTATTGCAAAGCATTTCCTTAAGTCATTTCCCAAAAATAGAATTACTATATCAAGCAGTATAAATGTTTTCCTCAATTCACAGTTCTTTGCTTCTCAGAAATGACTAAGAAATGACTATTTTATCTCATCCTTGCCAATATTTCATTCTTTCTATCTTCCTCAAAGGTTTGATGCAAAGTTTGCACCAGAACCAAATAAGCAATAAAGTTTTATTATATGTAAGAGATATTTAACTACTTTAGATCCTCAAAAATAAACAGCATTACCTCTATAGCACTGACAGGAGAAAAAAAAAAACCCTGAATTTTAGAAGATAAAATAGAAAAGTAAGGGAATAAAACTGTAGTATAATGACTAGATGTTCTCCAAATATGATCACATTAAAGAATGTGATTTGCCCAACATGTAAATGCTTCCTATGTGAGATTACCTGTCTCCATAAAGATAATTCTCAGTATGGGGCCTCCCTGGTGGCACAACAGGTTAAGTCTCAGCACTATGAAGCTATCCAGAGCCACTGTAGGATGAGTTATATCCTGGCCAGGGAGCTTCCCACATGGCGCAGCAGACTGCTCCTGCCTTGCCGGCTGTTCCCCTGAGTAGTATATTTCAGTTGATCTTCCTGTTCTGCTCCCCACTCTGTCTCTGATAAATCATCTCACACCTCTGGCCTACACCCCAGCTTGTATGCATAAATAAAATAAATCTTAAAAAACAAAAAGATAATTATAAGTATCGACTGTCATCTGAAACTTCTTGAAGTTCTTCAGCCCTAAAAACACTACTTGGCTTTAAACAACAACTCAAGTTTACAATCATTTTTCTTAAAAAACAAAAATGAAAACACCATGACCTGTGGTTTCCAGAGAATGTTCAGTTCATGTCTGCCACGCTGTTCTGCTTGTTGGTTAATGCTTTCATTACCTAAATGAGAAAGATAATTATATTTGGGGGAAAAAAGCATATAAATCTATTCCTTCACAGCATCATCAAAGACTCTCCTATTCTGGCCTATGATATATGAACTTGGTTTTTTTCTTAAATAGAATTACATCAATTCATAAAAAGTACCAGTCACCAACTGCACAAGGACTATTCTTAGTAGGAGGGATGTAAATCTCAAAAATGCTCATACAGTAGCTATATTTTATTGGAGGAGGATCTAAATCAGATGATTAAAAAGTACAGAGTAATAAATTTCTACTCACTGCAAGATATAGGTGAGATAAACCATTGAAACATAGAAGAATGAGATTACCTTTTGAATGGTGTGAAGAGAGAAGTGTTAAATATAGAGGTGGGGTTTCACCCTGAAAACTGAATGGGTTTCTTTTTTTTTTTTTAAGACTTATTTGTTTATACATACAAGCTGGGGTACAGGCCAGAGGTGTGGGGCGGCGAGAAGGTTCACCAGAGACAGACTGGGGAGCAGAACAGATTATGAGGGAGCAGGGGATCAGAGCTTCTCTCCAGCCCAGGGTCCTGGAATCAGGTCCTGTGTCCTTGCCTCCCCCAGGGTCACTTGGCCAAAGTGTCAAAATCTTAGAAAACCACACTTCCCTTTGGGCCTACTGTCAGGGAGTACTAGAGCAGAGCATGGAGGTGTTTCCATTAAAGCTTGGTTTGAAAAGAAGATGCTTGAAATTTATTGGTTTTTATTTTTTCTTTAGGGAATGTCTAAAGCACCAGTTTTTAATAGCTTATTAATACGAGAAAGTTATGGTAAAACCTGGCAGACATTTTTACTGTGGTAGAGGCATTATAAGTTTGTTTAATGTCTTGATTCTGAATGATACTCTTTTTTAAAAAAATGTGCTTCACCATTGGCAAATAATCTGGAGTTTGACAAAGTCCACAGGGAGGTCCTCTTCAGTTGACCACTGCAGGCCCTATAACACAGAGGACAAGAGGGAAAAGGCTAGCAGTTTGCGTTCTGTGTTGGTGTGGGCAGTGAGTCATAGAATAACCCAGCAGTACGTAAACATGATCATCACAGTATCTGCAGACAGGATCCCTGTGCTCTGGGCTGTGGGTTAATGCCGCACCCCCAGATTTTTTACTGAAAGGCTCTGGACCTTCCTCAGTGCTCTGGGGTGCCTTGACATACCATCTGAGTTTTAAGAAAAGTTATATTGAGTCCCTGTATCCTCACCACACATAGGACATATTTCTATTGCCCTACTCAAATTAGTATTCTTAGCTATATTTCACTTTGTCCAGCTGCTCCAATTACTGGGCACCAGCCATGATTAGCTCACAGAGGGGAAGCTGAGCTGCACAGTAGGAGTGTCAATATGAATGCAGAAGGGACCCAGTTGTCGTGATAGTCCCTATAATTCGATAAACACTTTCATTTGAAAAGAGTCCAATATTCATAAAAGGTTGTGAAATCTGTGTATTTCTATATTTATCGTTAATAAAAGTGTGGGCCTAATTATAAGTCTTACCACTGATTTAATAACTTTTGGAGAAAAGCCTATAGCTATGTCTAATTCACACTCAATTATCAGTCAAAGCCTTAAGTCCAGAAGTCTTACAAGGCGGTAAGAATGCACCACGGAACTGAGCATGTATTGGATGTCCTGTCTCTTGGAGTCAGAACGCAGAATAATATAAATACTTGAGAAGTCCCACATGTAAAGAGCATGTTTGTTTGGTTTACCCTGGGTTATCCAGGATTTCCTGACCACAAATGTCTTTAGGACATTTCACAGATGACCCACTCTGTAGTATGCCTCCTGTGGTCCCCCTGCAAGAAATCTGCCTTGTCATGTTTAAAATTGGGCTCTAGTCTTTCAGTCAAAGGTGTTGAAAAGCATTCTTTAAGATAACTTGACTTCTTGTTTTTGTTTTTGTTTTTTCTGTTGTTATTGTTGTTATGTAGGTAATCACAAATAAGAGACATTCTACGAGGGAGGGGGAGGATACGGGATCAAAATGGGAGAAAAGAGCACAAGGGACTATGGTGACGGTTCACGGGAATTGGTGGTGGGAAACTACAGGAAATACATAATAATTTAAAAGATATAAATTTTAAAAAAAGAGAGAGAATTTTAAAAAATAAAGCCAGGATCTAAAACACCTAGTTAAAAGCTCAATATTACCGCTAGAAAAAACACTAAGACATCTCTCAATAAACTTAAAAAAATAAATACCTTGACTTCATCTCCGAGCAGGTCGCCGCCAGGTGGCAGTGTTGCAGCACCAAAGTCCTCAGGCCGCTCGTGTGTCCAGGCGCTCTCCAGGTCCGGGTCAGGTGCCGCCAGCCCGCCAGGCGGTGCCTGTGCCAGAGCAGCAGCTGGGCCTCTTCAGCCTCCTCTCCCGGCACGCAGCATACGCACCACCAAAGCAGCCGCCCGCTTTCCTGACCAAGAAGAGTCTTCAAGAAGCCGTGTGCAGCGGAGCCGCGAGCTGTGCGCGTTGGCCCATGTCTGCTGACCGGGGGATTGTTGCCTGTGGGTGGGATCCGCAGTCACAGATGAATGACAGACATCAGCTGGTTGAATCCCGGGGTGCGGATTCTGGGGGTACCGAGGGCTGAAGACAAGGCACTTGAGCATTTGTGAACTTTACTTTGGAGATGGAGAGTGGGGTCTGGGGAGTAGGTTTTAGAACCAATTCCCACCAGGGAAACCGAGGGGGCACAGTATTTTTTGGGGGCTGGGATGCGAGTGGTAGTGGTCAGAAGCCAAACAGATGTTCAGCTGTGTAGGGCCAGCCGCCTAGCCTACGGATTCCTTCAGAGCTCTTTCCTAGACTCAGGAGAGGAGAGTACATTCTGGAGTTGATGCACTTTAGGACAAGCTCACAGTGCAGCTCTAAGGCAGCTCCAGCGCCACGGCCGATGCCTATACTTTGGGTCAGAGTGAGAACTACAGGCCACATGTGTTCATGACGCGAAACTGCGGGTGTAATGTCGCCATGGGGAATGACCTGAGGGACTAGTTTGCTTGTGAGCTTTAAACATGATGCAACAAGTTTGAGGGGAGTTGAAGCTGTCAGGATCACAGGGGACTCCTGCAGACACGCAAAGTGAGCAGAGTGAAACCGCAGCACTTCTGTGTGGACCATGGTGGGGCTCAACCGTTTCTGGCACCTCTGCCATATCCCTTGGTCCCGGACGTGAAACCCACTTTCAGCCCTGGCGGGCTGGCGGCACCTGACCCGGACCTGGAGAGCGCCTGGACACACGAGCGGCCTGAGGACTTTGGTGCTGCAACACTGCCACCTGGTACCATCTGGGTCTCTGGCCAGGGCCAGTCGCTCCCGAGATCCCCATGCCAGGGGCAGAAATCGACCTGAGGGCAGCTTCTAAGTCCCACCATCTGGACCCCATCATCTCTGCATCCTGGCATCTGTCTGGGAGTCCAGCTCAGGGTCAGTGATGAACAGCGATCTCAATGCCTGGATGGATCCATTCTGACCCCTGGCCGTCACCACACAGAGGACAATGCCAGCCTGCCGGAGCCAGAGACCAGGACATAAAGCTGCAGAGCCCTCCTTCCTTTGGTGATATCTACGTTTAACAGCACTTTTTGGAGCGTGTTGCTGCTTTTCTTGACCATCTCCTGTGGCTTCTATATTGTGGTTATATATTTAAAACGCCTTTCCCACCTCGATGTCTTCCACACCCTGGCCAAAGGCTTATTCCATAATAGACCCGCTGTCTGTCTCTTCTACCTGTGTGGCGAGGTTACCTCAGCTGACAGGAGATTGTTTTAATGCCATTTTCCCAACGCATGAAAAAGATCCGTGAGGCAGAGGGAGGCGACAGGAACACCAGTTGCCTGCTCAGGGGAAGAGATCAGGCCATGTTGAGGAGAGAAATAGGCTCCTGTGGCACCAAGGTGAGGTGGATAGAAGAGGAAACTGAACTTCAACAAACGCTATGAGGAAATTTAGTATCTACTTTCTTTCACAGTTTCTCCAAATAGAAATAAGGGACTTGGGTGAAAAACTGAAGTTACTTTTGGCTGCTTGGATGGTGATTACTGACCACATTGGGCTAAAATTGAAATTATGTGAGGTCTTAGGGTCTTTCGACCACAATACCACTCTGGGCCTAAATAGAACAGGCCATGGCTTTAGAACAAAGTGACAGAAGGAATATCTGTGGTTCTGAAATCTTATCTTTCTGCTGCTGTGTTCATGCAGCACTCACACCTCAGTGTACTACCCTGACTAGATTCATCTTTCAAAAATACCGGAACAGCATATTACTAGGGGCCTGAGTACAGGATAAGGACAGGCAATTAAAAAGTTCATACTGTGAGTGCTCCTGTCAAGACTGTTGACATGCACTAATAATTCAGGAAATGCAGTATAGAATAAAACTGACACCAATTTTATTCTGCAAAAATATAAAATGATAATTTCCAAATTAGATGAAGGTGTGTGTGAAGAGAAATTCTCAGCACTTAAGTTGATATAACTTTTTCAGTAACATGTCCATTAAAATGTGTATATTTGCTCTGAATTATAATTTTGTTTCTAGACTTAGATCCAATGGAACTTATCTGACAATATATTGGTATTATTGCTTTGAACATAAAAATTTGAAACCTCACCACTGCCAAGCACATATATGGCATATTATGAATATCCACGTAAAGAAATATTCCTTACCCGTGGATATGATGCTCGGCTTGGAAAAAGTCTTAAAGTGTCAAACCAAAAAGGCATACTTAATAATAGCATATGTGGTGTGAATCCATTTTATTAAAGGCATGTTGAAGGACATGTATCAAGATGTCATACTAATTATTTCTCTATTTATGTATTTTCTGTGCTCCTTTTTTTTTTCTTTTGGTAAAAGCTTTATTAGGCTATAATTCACATACCTGTGGTAACTTTATATAACTTTTGCTTAATCAAAGATATTGTATGATGATGATTATTATTATTATGTACTATTAGGAATGGGAAATTTTTTTAATTATATTTTCTAACTGTAATATAGAAAATGCTATTGCACATTTATACTACAAAATTATTTCCATTTGAACATTTTAGCATTGTTTAAATTAAGAACTTATTTAATTTTTAAAAGATCTCAAAACAATTGCTTCTTGATATGCTCACCAATTTTTAGCACAATAGGGAACATAAAAAGAAACAAGTCATTATGTAAATGTAATAAATAAAAACAAATGAGTGAAATGATCTTATTCCTCTGATCAAAAGCCCAAGGGGCCTGCCCATATCTTTGGGAGCTCTTCAGTTTTTAAATCAGTCCAGATCTCACACTAATGCTGACACTGATTTATGGGTTGGCTATCTGGCTGATTTGCTTTATAAACATTTATTTTCCAGGTACTTCCCTATTTCTCTTCTATGCTTATGCCCTGTAAACTTTGCTGCTATTTAGACACATTCTCTATGCCACTTCCTCCTGTCTAGAAGATTTCTTATAACAAGGAGTCCATCGATTCACATTTCCTGTTCATTAAGGCCTGCTTAGAAACCACATATTCTTCAAGTGTTCCAACTCATCTTTCAAGTAATTCAGTTTCCTACTATGTACCATGAGTAGGCTGTAAGTTACGAGATTTCGTCTTTAGGATTCAGGCTGACTACCTGCCCCATAGGAGGAGGAACTGTCCACTGGAATTCTAGGACATCAGCTGGTGTCACAGAGAAGTACCGGGTGGGGAGAGCCCCACATCCACAGTCAGAAGTGCTGTGAGTCTGAGAGGAGCACAAGAGTGATGGAGACACAAGAGGAGAAATGGGCTTTCTCTACTCAGATGGAAAATGGAACTTTCTCCACTCCAGTAGGTTGTTCAGCAGAAGCAGTTTGACTATCACGGAAGCTTGTATTCAGGGTGGGGAAGGTCCTGGCAAGGCTGAGGCTTTACCAGTGCTCCGCCACACTCCCCTAATGTGGTTCTTCAGTCTCTGACTTAGCACCTTTGTTGATTAAATAGACTAACAGAAAAATGGCAAGAATTTCTTCAAAATAATTAGATTTTATTCAGATGGCCTATTCAGGTTTATGATCTATGGATTTATAGTTCTGTTACATTCATCCAGTGCTTGGATTTTGGCTCTGCTTATAAATCTTGCTATGCTGCTAACACCTGGTAGCACAAGGGCATTTCTAGGAAAATAAAGAAGATGGGTGCAGTCTACTCCAGCCTGCAGGTGAAATGTCACTTTACTGCAATTGTTCTGTTTCATGCCTGGGTACTGTCCCTCCTTGGTGAGTACTGAGGCATGCATTGCAGTTTAGGCAGAGAGCACCGGGTGGTACAGAATGCTATCACTGAAGATGCCATTACTATGGCATCCAGTACCCAGTTCCAGCTCCATGCTTTTACCAGCTTTCTCTGCTTTTACAGAGACACAGGAGCTGCTGCAAACCGCATTTCAACATTTTAAGCATACTGAGGTGGTTTTTCTCACTGTCAGGAGACATGTTGTTTTCCATGGTTCTTTGTCAAGCATCTCACGGTACATCATCCAAAGCTCTCCCGGTAGGAAATTCTGAAGCATCACCATTGAGATCTAGCAGATGAAGCAGAGAAAACAATGAACCTCTGGGAAAACATAGCAGCCAATGGAGCTCTACCTGCTCTGAGATGAGGAGCTAGTGGTCATGAAAAACTATAGCCCTAGTCCCTAAGAACTGAGATGTGTAAGGACTGACGGTCTTCTGCATGAGAAATCTTTAAGGAGAAGTTTAGACACAGCACAGTTATGCTGTTAAGATTCCTTTTATTAAAGCTAATTATCTTTATGGTTATAACTTAGTGATGAAGTGTGCATTGTAGTATGATCTTTAAGTAGGAAGAAATGGAATTGTGACCCTCAGAAGTGACATTTCTCAAAGTAGGTTCTATAGGTTGTTGCTGAATGTTCTGCAACAAATTTCATTTCATTGAGAAATGCTGGGTTAAACCAAATTAAGCAGATTTACTCACAGCAAGAATTCACAGGAACCTTAATATATCATGCACAATGTAAATTTCCAGGAACCAGAAATAACATAAAGTTATTTCTATTTTGTAGAGTATTGTATAAGTCTCATATTACCCAAAATGAAGTTCAGGACAACTTGCCTAAAATGACCCTTAACTGTTACCCAGACACCACAGGTAATGCACTTCTTGTTTAATGAACAATGTGCATGACATCAGAAGAACGAACAGTGACTGTCAGCACCAATGGATCGTATGAGCTGGAATCACTGTCAAATGTGCTTTGGCATCATCTTCTGTGAAAGATCTTTTCAAAGACTTACTGATCAAGCTGAGCTGACAGGACATCATTGGGAATTTTGAGCTCTCACAATTTGATGCTATAGGTAGATTCTGCCAAGAAGCCACTGTCCTCAGGTACATATAAAGTAGGCTCCATTTGGTAAGTGCATATGTAGAATATAGTCTCTCCTTGGTTTGCTTATATCGTCATAGGAAAGGGAAATTTTACCCATGTGGATAAAAAAAGCCATATAACCTGACACTGAATTGGTCTAAGTGTCTTATATAAATAGAAGCCCCAATAATTCAGAGAAAGGAAGAATTAGTGGGTTGAAAGTCTTTAGTAGCAGGTGACATTTGAGTAATTTTAAAGAACAGGTGTGGTTATAGATAGACTAATATGGATTACAAACTTAGGGCCCCTCCTTCCCACCTCCATTACTTTATCGATGACTTCAGGTGTGACATGTAGAATTATACCATATGCCAAATACAATACAGACATTTGCTCATGGTCCAACAAAATATTTGGTAAAAAATGACACATGCTCTCATTCCTGAAAAGAATGAGAAAAGGGAGGGAAAAAGTTAGGATAGAGGAGAAACATGGATGTTTGATTAGAACAACATTATTTTGCTGTCTCTTTGGAAGAAATTTATGATAGCAGGTTTCTGGGTCTCAGCCACAGCACAAGAAGTATTGGTGCTTCTTCAAGTCAAATGAATTTATAAAATATTTTATTACATCTTTATCACACCATTAATTCATTGTGTGTTTATAAAAATACAAAAGAAAATTTGAAATAAAAATTAAAAATCACTAGTCATTCTGAGTAATCTCTGTCCAGATAAGCAGAACTCAAAAGGGAAATGATATACATATATGTATTTAATGCATATTTTACATATATACTACTTACATATGGAAGACTAAATAATATATATGAGAGGTACTGTATTTTTTCTATAACTTTAAATATTTATAAGAGGAAATTATAGTATCCTTGTGACTCGATTTTTTTTTTCACACAAAGTCATGATCTAATTTACCTCCATTTTTCATCCTTGATCTATTGAGCCAATCCTCTATTATTGGATTCTCAGGTTGTGTTGTGTTTTTTTTTTTTTTTTTTCAGATTTGTGCCAGTTCTTATTTTTAAATACATGATCCAAATAGCGGACCCATAAGTGAATTGGTTGAATCATAAGTGATGTGAAAAGCATTATTGTTACTATTTTTACTATCCTGGGGTCTAAACTGCCAGCAACCAGGGCATGTGACCCAGGCAGAGATTCCCAGCAGAATGGTCTATTTATTTCCCAGCATTTTACATCCAAAACAAGGCAAAACAAAATGAACCCAAAATTGTAAACAGGATATTTTATCTTCAATCTAGTCATCTTTCATTTTTTCATATGGAGCGAGAAAACCCCCTTTGCAGCCAGCTAAGACCTGTGCCCTGGACCAAAGCTGTGTCTGGATGACCAGTGTGCACTGAGTCACCGGCAGAGCAGTTCTGCTTATTTCTGTTTATGAGTCCTACCCGTGCCGGAGAATGAGCACACAGCACACAATGTGACACTGGCTTTCCACACTTAGTGCACGGTAAAACACTCAGGTTTTTTCACAAAGATGGCACTAGAGCACAGAAGGAAGCCCCTCCTCTCCCAAAACCAAAGTCAAAGGCTCTGAGGCCAAGAAAGCAGTGCTGAGAGGCTGAGAGGCGTCATAGCCACAAAAAGGAAGATCTGAACTCACCCACCTTCCAAAGGCCCAGTGCACTGGGCTTCTGAAGGGAGCCCCCAAATCCTAGGAATTGTATCCCCAGGAGAAACAAGCTTAATCACTAGGCCATCCTCAAGTTCCCTGAGTACCTAGTTGGCCACAAAGAAGAGAGAATACAACACTTATGTCCACTGTGGACACCAAGGCCAACAAGCACCGATCTGACAGCTGGGCAGAAGCTTAGGACACTGACATGGCCAAGGTCAATACTAATCAGACCTGACGGAGGGAAGAACGTGTTCTCTTTTATACTGAACCAGATGCCTGACTCGGATGCTTTGAATGTTGACAGCACAGTTGGGGTCATTTAAACTGAGTCCAGATGGCTGATTCTAAATATAATTTTTCACCATGTTAAACAACAACAACGAAGGAACTTGAATTCTCTCACCCAGGTTCCTTTTTCTCTTAGGAGTTTCTGAGTTAACTGGTCAGAGGTACAGCCTGGCTGGCTAGTGTTTTACAGACTTTTCAGGATATTCCAATAACACTGGTCAACAAATTTTTGCAAAAATGATGTTACTGAAATAAAATTAGTCATTTCCTATCAATTTATATGTGCTCAACATGAATATCACAGACAAATTTTATTTTTGGCTCTAGTTTTTTTGTAATCTGCAATAAATAGATGTTTACATCACAAAATGCAAGCCAATAGTGTAGGCCTACGGTTAATACCTGTAAAAAATCAAGTCATAGACTACTTCTTAGATTTCTTTGCTTGTCTCTTGTGCAGCTGTTCAGGAATAGAATAGATGGAAGGTGGTTTCCATTGTGCAAAAGCACAGCCTTAAGACTCAGTTTCAAAGAGTCTAGAAATAGTCTCCATTCTTGTGGGACATGAGTGCTTTCTAAGGCATTCATGAGGCCCTCAATATTGGAACAGAATAACAGAGTACTTTCTTTTCTGAAGAAAGGCTCCAACTGCTGGTGGCGCTTTTGATATAAAGTAATCATGACATCTTCTAGAAGATTCCATTGTTGGAGTCTTGATCCTAGCAATTCTGCCTTGTTCCTGGATAAATCCAAATCAAGAACCAGGTCATTTAGTTCTTCCTGTGTTAGTCTATGTGGGGTTGATGATGGACCATAGTGAAAAATCTGGATCACTGCATGCTGATGGAACAGGAGAAGAACAGGTCGGCTCATTCTTGTCCTCATCAGATGAATCAAGAGAATATTCTGCTGGAGGTTCTGGAATAGGAAGTTCCTCACCATGTGGAACTGGTCTCAATGCAGATGGAATGTTTGGGTAGACACTTCTCGACTTCTTTTGCTTCATTATTCCACCAGAAAGAGGAGGAACCAAGCAGAAGTAACAGTCTTTTATGTGGTTGCTTGGTTCTCTCTATACCATGGGGGCTGCAAATGGCACTGATGGTCTTTTGCCATTTAACCACTGTGAAAGCTGTCTTGGACATGGAGCACAGCACATATGCGGGGCCCAAGGCTTGTCTTGGTCACCAACCTTGCATCCGAAGTAAAGATGATAAGACTTCTTCACTTGAGAAGTGATACTTTTCTTCTGGTTGGCAAATGTCACTTCCCCACAAATAGAGAAGAAATTGTCCACACTATTAATGCCCTTTCGAGGCATTACCGTTCTGTATTGTGCCTAAATGGATAAAATAATAACATTTCTATGTAACAGTAGCTTAAAATGTCTCACACAAAGTCTGAAATATTTTCAATGCTCAACCTTTCCAACAGGGCTTTCTATAGTGCGCTGATGATGTCAGGTTACTTCAGCAGCCACCTGACAGTGATAGCGGGAAAATGGGGCCTTTTAGATTTAGGCAAAGGCAGTGCCCTAATTGCTTACCGGTTACTATATTGGTTCTGCACACGCACACATTTGCAAGACTACTCAGGTTTAGGGAACTACAACATTGGGATTTATTTAACAAACAAGGAAAAGCAAAGAATTACTAAAATCAACATAGGGAAAACAGAGAATTACTAAAGTTAACATATGGCCGTTTCCCTTACTTAAAACAATGTCTAGTCTTTTAAGTCTCAGAAAAATAACAACATGGCGTCTTTCCACCACTGCTGATATGGAGCTCTTCTCCTGGACAATAGGCCATGATTCCGAAATGGCGTCTTCTTTCTTCTGTTGATGGAGTCTTCCCACCACTGCTGATGTAGGCCACAATTATAAAATGGCGTCTTCTTTCTTCTGTCGACGCACACCGGTCAGACTGTAGGCCAGGTTCCAACCCACAAGGATGACACAGGACACAACTGGAGATGCTCTCAAAACTGCTGTGGTGCCCCAGCACAGCACCAGGCCAACAAAACTGCAAACAGCAACTATACTGGCCAGATGGCCCACCAAACTGCACTCATGCATTTTTGGAAGGTGCCTGCTTCAGGCCTCTGCCTTCTTTCTTTGGCTGTAGCAAAAAGAAAACTGGGAGCAGTTTTCGTCGCTTGGCTACTTGTAAAGGCTCTAAAGTCTCTGGCCCCAAATTTTTATTCCTACATCATGACAGGCTACCGACTCCTGCTTCTCTCTCCTACCTCATGATGACTGTTCCTTTTATTGTCACATTATGGCATCTCTTTCCTTTCTTCCCTTGGTCCCTTCTTATATATCTCATCAGAAACCCCGCCCCAGATGCAAACTTTGCAATTTACTGTGCAGTTTACCTGGTGGGGCTTCAGATTACCTGGGCTGCAATTTACCTTTAACAGCAAACACCCTGTAGGGGGCACTAGCTTGCCGGACTTGACTCAGCCAGGTCACAGCAGTAGTATTGCATTGCATCAGAAAATGATGCAATCAACTCTGGATGATGTGTGCTTGGATGGTATTATGCAATACGATGCAGTATTACATCATTCTAGGCTGATTTAGGATGTTGTTGCAGTCCTCCTGGATAAATTGACACGGTGAAACATATGAAAAGAATTATATGAAATATCTTCAAAATGAGAGCTAATAAAAAATTTTCAGGGTTATATTCATGTTCAGAACACCAAGATACTACAGATTAGGGACTTTTTAGGTCAGTAACAATCTCACTGTTGACCAGTGTAATCAACTAGGCTGAGACTCTCTCAATAGAGAAGCCATATATATTTATCTCCCCACTAATGGCATAAAAATGTATTCCCCCACCCCCATGAGTCTTGCTCTCCTTGGACTTTATCAGCTTGCCTGTAAGTTGGGGTGGGGCTGCCATTCTCCCATCTGGGCATTTCTTGGATTTCTTCCCTTCACTTTGCCAGGCCAAATTCTTTAAAATTCTTTCACCATAAGTATTTATGAAACTGATACATTCTTATTATATAAAGCAAGCAATATAGAAAAGCACCGATAAAAAAGTAAAGCATCATCCCAAATTCTACTGAAAATTGGTCAAAGGAGAATAGAGTTTACAGAACAGGAGCCATGAAAGGCCCTAAACACTCTTTGAATAATGCTCCCACTCACATCAGCGAGATGCAAATTAAAACTACTAGTAGATAATAGTTCTTAAAGTAAATATGCAAAAGCTTATCCACACTCAGTTGTCAGAGGTGTGGGGGAAAACAAAGACTTTCATGATTTTAACAGTAGAAAATAACTGTGGGCAATGTGAGCAATGTGGCAATAGCTAGCTATTGAATTTACAGAGGCATTTCCATTGTTACCCAGAAACTCCATATCTTGTGATTACCCTCCAGAAGTATCTATAAAGAGAAAAAAAGTCATATGTATAAGTTATTTTCTACATCTTTCTTTGAAATGGGAAATTATTGGGAAGAACTCAAGTGTTCAGCTACAGGTACCTGCATAAACTAACTCCCATTCAATAGAACATTATGAACTCAGCCATTGTGACCAGTTCAGGATGTTGACATGCGGTCTTATAAGCATGTCTTCGCATACTGATTTGAAATTTTAACTGTAAATATACTACCTACTCAAAAAGAAATTACATTAAAAAAATTCTCAAACATAATTGCAGACATAAATATTACATTTTTGGTGATATTATTGTAGTCATTTCTCCATCCATATAGAAGCCAAGGACAGAAGGAGGGAGGGAGGTAGGGAGAGAGGGAGGGGGAATATATATTTCCCCTTTCTCTTTTCCATTTTCTAACATTCAATATCCTTTCTTCTTCTCTCCCCCTTTCTTGCCTCTTCATTATCATGTTTTTCAACTAAATCTCCCACATTAAAGTACCATATATTAGAACCAAAGTTATATTGTTTTCTCCAACTAATAGAATTCTGAGTTGCTTTACTTCTCTACCTAGGCCCATTATTTTCCATGCCCCCTTCACGCATCCTTTCAGTCCAGAGCTCATGATGAGGTACTCTTGTCCCTTGTGTCTCAAGCACCTGACACCTGGTGTCTCTGAGCACACATTAATGAAAGTGTTAAAAGTCAATAGAAGCATCAGACAGGAAGGGAGAGGTCACTGAGGGGAATTCAGAGAGGAACTTCTAGGAGTTCTTAAATGAAACTAAATTAACTGCATTGTCATTCTGAAGCCTGTTCTCTGTTGGACATTTTTGAATTGGAGTGGCCCATGGGCTTCTAGCCCTTCTTTGCCTGTGTTTTTTTTTTTTACCTTACCTAAAAATAATTTTACATTATTTACTACTTAGCTACTAAAAATTAAGATAAGAAATGGGGATAGCTTTAAAACAGCTGATAAAATACAATACCTCAAAAGTCACAATTGGAGGCTATTTTCCCCCATCAGACATGTACAAAAATAATACCTGATTAACTGTCATTTGGATGAAAACTTAGTAATTTCACTTCACCTAACCATCGACATTATTACTGTCAACATACGTACACACAGTGTTACCTAAATTTTGTAGGATCTCAGTGAAGTGATTTCATTACTGAATAGGCATTTAAAACATTGGTGAATATTTTTCTTGAGAATCTGTATCTTTTTAAAGATTTATTTATTTATGCATACAAGAGCTGGGGCATAGGCCAGAGGTGTGTGTGGGCGGGGGGTGAGAGGATTCACCAGAGACAGAGTGGGGAGCAGAACAGGTGGATTAACTGAAATACACCGCTGAGGGGAGCAGCGAGCGAGGCAGGAGAGGTCTGCTGTGCCATGTGGGAAGCTCCCTGGCCTGGGGTGGAACTCGTGCTGCAGTGGCTGGCAATAAGCTTCATAGTGTTTAACCCCTTGAGCCACCAGGGAGGCCCAGGAATCTATATTTTTAATAAATGATGCATTTACTGGTAAGAAATAAACAGGACTATAGGGAGGCCGGGTGGGAGAGAGACAATCAGTGGGGGGGGGGGGGGGGAGGAGGGAGGCGGAGGGAGGGAAGGAAAAGGGCACAAAATGGAATAGAAAAGAACACAAGGGACCATGGAGATGAATCATGGGTGAATTGGTGGTGGGCTACCCAAGGGGAATACAAAATGTAAAAGACATAAATAACAATAAAAATATATATTTAAAAAAAAGAAATAAATGATTTTCATAGAAATAGGCTCCAAAATAAGTAAATTTTATCAAAGACAAGTATAATTTATTTGTACCATTACAAAAGAGATCACACTGGGCTAGCCCATTGTAGAGGAGAGTAGATACTGTATTCCAATCAGTATGAGAGTTACATTTCAATTATCAAATTGATAATTATATTAATGGATACCAACTCAAGGGTAATTCATTAATTTAGAAATAAAACTGATATTTAATCCTTTAAAAATCATACCATCTTTGACAAAAATATAAAGATCTCGGAAAGGGGTAGCTGTGTTTTCATAAAAATGTAATGTGGAAACTCTGGGGTTTGTTTATATATTTACTTGATAAAATTTTCCTTGAAAACTATTTTTCAAACTGGGGAAAAGATTCAGAATGCTTTGACAATCAGTTCTGACCCCAATAATTTATATTCTAAAAATGTCAGAGGAAATAAATTTCTGACTGGTCTCTGGAAAGTAAATCTTTCTGAGTTGGCAGTCTGATCCCTGATCCCTACCTCAACCAAACTGGCAATTCTGTTCCTTGTTTTATGAGAGAGACAACTATTTTTTGAAAGCATATAAATGTCATATGTAATGTAAATGAACCCAGTGGGGTTTGTATACAGTGTGAGAAAGAGAGACAAAATAAGTTATATAATTAATTTGTGCTTTGTTATTACTCTAAATATTAGTGAAACAAAATACAAATAGTGTTAAATTTAAACTTATGAATAATACCGCTATATAAATTATCTTAAACTTATTTTAAAACTCCATAATTTGACTAAAAAAAATTTTTTTAACTAATTAAGAAGTTAATTCTATGGAAAGAACTAAATAGATGAGCAAAAGAAAAAAAAAAAAAAAAGAAGCCTGTGAAGACGGATTTTTAGCCAGGGCACCATTTCCTTCCTGAATGAGAGCTGAATAAAGACAAATTTGAGAAAATGTATGAGCATTGATATGTGCTCATATTTTATTATCAGATAACACAGAATAGGAAATTTCATGGAAAGGATTTCCTTTTTCTCTGGGATAATTTTGTTTCACTCAAGTACTTTTACACAGATGGGTGTAAATACTTTTTATTGCCTTATTGTAGAATGACCACCAGGTTGTGCTAAAACCTTTGCAATGATTTTATTCTGATGGGGAGGCTTCCAAATGCTACAACTTACATATGCGTTGTGTCAAAAAACAATGTGGTATGTTCATCCATGCTTGCATCACAAGTTTTGTGTGCCTGCTGATATTTTATATCATCCAGTTTACTCATACTTAAGAATGGTAAAATCGATGTATTATTTCTGAGGAAAATGATTTTTTTCTAGTTGGTATCCATACAATCTTTTTACAGTTTACCAGGTTTCTATCTCCACCTGACCATTACAGAAATCCTATGTTAGAAATGCACTCCTCTCTCATGGCTCTGACAGTGGGGAAGTGGATACTTTTAGAGTCAGAGCTTCTGATGTGGGTCCCTTACCTCTCACTGTATAAGAACATCCCTCTATCCACCCCACATAATATTTGCTTCTATTTAAGCATAAAAACTATAAGGAGTTGAGTCACATTTTTCTTTCTCCCAAATCAGAACATTATAAGAATCTTACGAATTTTTTTTAATTGGATATATGTAAAAATATATCCATTGAAGTCCATTTCTATAAAGCTTCTTTGGTTAGTTGGAAGACTCAATCAATCATTTCTGCTAAAGGAATTAGATATTTCTTAGATGGCAGATTGAATTCACATATGCAGATACTTCAACATTTTTTTAGGTGTGTGTTTTAATTATAAAAAAATGAGATTGTTGTGAAAGTTTTGAATAACAGTATTCCCTTCCTAGAAATCATTTCAGTCTTCATGTCAGTTGTGGTCTTGCCTACATTCCAACTTTATCTCTGCAAGTCCAGTCAAGTTAGGTCTCTAAAAATGTTGGCTGCAAGGTCTACCTAGAACTGCCCAAGAGCTGGGTGTTACAAATTCATCTAATCTTCAGGGATCAGGAAAATGATGAAAATAAACTTTAAAAGGTTGATAAAATATGAAGAGGTGGTAGGATCAAAAACTTGGAAAATTCACACTCTACCTAAAAGTAGTCAAATTCAATTATTTTAAAAATGTGACCCGCCTGAACAACAACAAAAAAATACTGGCAGTCTAAGCATGAGCCATATCTGCAGTGCATTCTAACAGTCCTTTTCTACCATGACACTGCTGTTACTGTTCTGTTGTGTTTTTCTCTTCATCTGCTTCTGTTTCTTTGCATTTGTACATACTTTGGAAGATGGGGGAAAGAAAGGGAGGAGATGGTGGAGGTGATGGTGGAGGAGGAGAAGGAGGAGGGGAGAGAGAAAGAGGAGGAAGAGGAGGAGGAGGAGGAAACAGTATTGTTTCCCACTCAGGAAACAATAACTTCTTTCCTTATGTTATACTTTGCACTTAAATATCACGTTGGTCTGTAATGGTTTCTCTATACAACAGTTTCCAGGACTTTCTCTTTAATGTTTATATCCCATTTCTTTTACTGTGTGGCTACCTGCCTCTGAGGGTAACTGTCTCAGGATATCTCACACCATGCCCCTAAGGAAAAGCTTCCCAACCAGGTGATTTGTTCTCTTACTCTACCTTTCTACGGAGCCCAGAAGACCCAGGAAACTTGAGGCTGGCAGTCTGCAGGGATAAGAAGCCAAATATAAGAAGTACATCTTTTCTAGCCCATTATTTACTCCTGTGTGATTGTTAACTCCTGTTATTTACACAGGTTTGGGAACCACCACCTTATGAGAGAATGTAGCTCCTTAGCCAGGGTGTCAGTTACCACATGAGTCAAGTATTTGTGGTCTGCAGAGCAGCACTGCAGGATCAATCTGTCTGTCTGTATGATCTGTATTGATTTCGGACTCTCTCCTACATATCTGTGTCCTTTGATTTATAAATCACAAAGATGCAGACACTGTTTTGGAGACTGTAGCCTCGACACTGCTGAAAAGACTCCTTACATGTGCTGCCCTCTGCCCCAGCGGGAAGGAGGTCTCCACCCCAAGAAACAAGAACATGCTCCAGAGCAGAGATCATTTTCTTTAAGGTTTTTCTCTTTTTTCCTTTTATAAGCATGCTCTCCTTTTTTCCACAACTTCCTGCCAAGAGGCAAAATGACTTTGTAATTTATGCAAATGTATCTTGTCTTTTTCAAATTGCTCCTGTCCAGAAGAGGGAAATTCTTTTTATCAATCGCGAGTACTCTAAGTTGTCCTTGATGTGCTCATCAGAGACTGACACTTTGAACCAACTAATTTCTCAGCATGAATTTGCTTTTGTGTTTGTAATTTTTCAGCTCCTTAATTTAGGATTTTACTTGCCCTTCTAACCTGTTGCCTGCTCTCTTTACTCAGTAAATTCTCCATTGTTTTCCCTTGACTACAGATACGAGCATCTTACTGTTCAGATGTCCAACTTTCTACTTTTGTCACTCGAGACACTTGTTCTAATATTTAGCTCATGCTTGTCTTATTGGGGTGCTTCCTTTTGACCTATTCTGACCCTTCCTAACTGAATGATCTCCTACTTTTTGCTATTCCAGAAAGTCTCAGTATCTGCCCTGAACTCTACCCAGATTCCTCCAAAAATGACTCCTGGGCATTTCAATAATTACATACAGAGCTGATTGTTCTCTCTCCCATATGGTTTTTCTCCTGAGAAAATATTGCTTAAAGGCAAAATGTCAAAGCCTGTCATCTACCCCTTGACCAACTCTCCCCATTTTAAGTATTCAGACCATGGCTTTCCTGCTGCCTGTTTTGCCTCTTCTCTAAAAGGACCTTTGGGTGCACAGAGTCCTCTACCTCCAGCTTCAGTTGTTTAGTGAGAGCCCTTTCTATTAGTGACCTTGCAATGGGGAAGTTGGTTGTGTGCCATGAAATTCATTAAGTCACATAAAACACAGGGGATTCCACCTTATGCTTAACTTTTTAAAGAACATATAACTATTCTGTTTCCTTTAGAAAGTACTGTATAGGAGCAATACACTTTATTAAAAAACTTTTTTTTAAACTCATTGCATCATGTTTATATTTTTTAATTGTATTGATACTTTCCTCTGTGTTTAAGTCTCCTTGCTATCTGTATTACTATTGTAAAAAAACATTGATTCTTAGAGAAATTGTTTGACTTTACCTCTCCTTTTGACTAAAAAATATAAAGAGTTATTTATCTCTGTACATAGCTTTTTCTTTCATTCTAAGTAATATATTGAATAGCTTTTTACCCCCAAAGAAACCCACAAGAGAATTAGGAAGAGAATTAGGAAAAAAGAACCTATTGTTTTTGTCTGCTTTTAGAACCCAGACTAATTAATTAGATAAAATCAAATTCTACGTATTAATGTAACAAACTAAATATCCTGCAAACAGAATAGTTTTAGACATCTTCTCTCCACCAAGTTTATTTAAGGTTCTTTGGCAGGAGCTTGTGTTGGAATAGGCAGTTTCTTGGATGCTTTTGACTTGCAATTTGACACCTAATGGTTTTCCTCTTGGCTGAGAAACTCCATAAACAAGTAAGGGAGAGATCCTGTGACTGTGGCCCTGCAGGCAGCCTGGATATGTGGCGAGGGGGCAGGCGGGGGCAGTGGGGTGGAGACTGCTCTTGGCTGCTGTGCTTAAGATGCATCAAACAACAAAAACATCCTCTCTGAGAGGGACAAAGCCATGTCCTTAAGAGTTGGGGCACTTGGTTTAACCTCGAGAGCTGACTGAACTTGGCTACTACATTCTGAGTGCGGCGGCTGCTTACAAACTGCATGACGCCCTTTTGGTGCCAGGGCTAAAACCTGTAGGGCTGAAAGCCTAAGCAGAGTCGTGATTCTGGGAAAACGTTACTCAGTTGTTCTTTACTTCTATGTCTTGGTATCTAAAATTGATGCGGTATTTAAAAGTTACCACATATTCAAAGCTGTGCTACTATTAAACATTTATCAGCACTGGTTAAACACTTTAGATAAACTCATTTAGCCCTAAATGGAAAAGCACCCAAGCACTTTGCTGTAGGCCAATTTTTAGACCCATAATTTGTAACCCATGAAAGCACTCACCTCCCAGCATTGTTAGGAAGATAACTGAGATGATATGCAAAAATGTTTACTCATAGTAAGAACTCAGAGGATGGCTATTATTAACAGTCCCCAAAAGACAGCAGTTACCCCCACTTTAAAGACTTGGAAACTGGAGCCCCTATGTCCGCCTGTGACTTTGCAAGTGTCTCTCTTTCTTTCTCCTTTTCCTAATAAACCTGTCCTTTTAAAATGTAAATAATAATAATAATAATAAAATAAAAATTTGGAAATTGCAAATTTCAATAGCTGTTACTAAGGATTAGATGTGGGATCCAAGCTTGGTCCATTGTCTATTAAGACTTGGCTCAAACAACCAGGCAAATAAAAGTTACTGTTACATGAACTGCTCATCCCTACCTCTCCATCCACCTGCCTTAGACCCTGTCATGTCCGTGAGTCATCCTTATGTTCAGTTCCACTCTTAGAGTTCCCAGGCCAATCCTGACTTGAAGGAGGAAGTTCCAAAGCAGACTCAGCTTCTCCATCCTTTGAGGTTGGATGTTGAGTCACTCTTCCTGTTACTGTGAATTTAGGACAAAGAGCTCAGTGCGAGAACCACAGAGTCCCGCCTTGTTCATTGGGAAACTCCCACAGTGGTCTCACAGAGAAGAGGAAAGTCTCTGATGCTGGGCACCGCCTCTTAGTCTCATCTGTCTCCCTCTCTACCTTTCTCCTCCAGCCCTTTCCTCTACACTTCACAAAAGCAGGCTCAGCTGGTTGTTAACAGTGACACAGCACTGTGCTTGGCACTTTAGATGCACCCCTCTAATTTTTATTATATGCCTCAAGGCAACTAGTAGTAACGCAAGGAAAACTGAGGAAATAAACTTAGAATGATGAAATAATGTGTCCCAAGTCACACAGTGTTGACGTTTACAATAATAAACTTTTGCATTTGTTTTTGACTGCTCTACTCAGGTTTCTCAACATGACCGATTTTCTAGCTTTCTTCCAGGGAAATTGAAAGACTGTGTCATTGCCTTTTAATGGCATAGCATTGGAACAGCACATATTCTTATCCCATTGGCCAGAGCACAGCTGTATGGGCTACTTAGCCGCAGGGAAGACTGGGGGCTCTGTGGCCTTCATTTTATGTCCTTATAAAAATCAGGGATTATGATGGTTATTTTTTTTCTGTTAACTTGATGAAATTAAGGGGTTCCCTGATAGTTGGTGAAGCATAATTTCTGAGGGTATTTGTGAGGGTGTTTCTGAGAGAGATTAACACTAGAACGAGCAATATGATCTGCCCTCACAATGTGTGGGGGAGGGCATCATCCAAATTATTGGGAACCAAATGGAACAACAACAACAAAACAGAGAAAGAGCACATTCTTTCTCTCTTTTCTTGAGCTGGCATGTCCCTCCATTCATGCCCTCGGTCATCAGAATTTCTGGTTCTCCTGTCTTCTTATTCAGACTGATTTACACCGCTGTTTTTTGGTTCTCTAGCTTGCAGATGGTAGAGGGTGGGGTTTCTTTGCTTCTATAACCCTATAATCTCAGGAATCAAAAAATTCTAATTTTATATATAATGTGTGTATATGTATGTGTATGTATGGCGATATATATACTTACATATATATATGCATATATATATATATATATATATATATATATATATATATATATATATATA
>PVIJ01007295.1:0-60401 GCA_004024925.1 Scalopus aquaticus | reverse complement strand
AGAGTTTTATCATGAATACTGAGTACATTATAAATGAGAGAGAGCTTTGAGAACCTGAAGCAAAAGCACTGAACTAACTCTAGTTGCAAACTTCTTCTCAAGAAACTCTTGACAACAAATCTTGAAATTTTCAACTCATAAACATGAATAAGATGTAGCAACAATTACATCAAGTTTCCCAGGAACATCACTTTGTTTCAGCTAGGAATTGCAGCTGAGGCCTTGGTTTATGCTGCTAAATGGAGAGAAAGATGATCACAGGAGTTTTGAATTTAGATTTTCCATTAGCTGTGCTACAAACACATTTGATGTCCATGTATGTCATCTTTTCTAGATTGGGACTAAAACAATCTCATTTCTTATTGTTCTACTCATGTGGCAGGTCAAATAAAGAAGATTGCTAATTGTACAGTTTATAGCAATAAGCCCTCAACCTGAGAATTGAGTTTGTCGTGTTTGTACAAATTTGCTTGGACTAAGTCAAATTCTGTGTCTGATCTTTGCTTTTCTTATGTACAAAACTAAGGGAAAGAGCTGGAGTAAGGCACAGACTCAGAGTCCATGAACGACATCCTGAAGGAAATCCACTCTTTGACATTTTTGGAGACTACACTCCCATCTCCATGCTGCAGAGATCTCAGGCATTGAGGACTAAAACTCCCAGCATGCAATGAATCTGACTTTCCGAATGGGGAAGGGGTGGCTATGAACTAGGGGTGGAATTAGCAGCCAATATAATAATTTCACCTTGGTACTTCCGTGAAGGAGTCTTGAAGGAGACAGTAGGGGAGAGACATTTGGAAAAAGTACTTGGAAGAAAAATGTGGGCAAGAGATACAGGGCCAGTAGCAGAGACAATGGCAGTAGTTATCTTGATTTGTATTATAATTTTGGATCATGTGTCTCTCCTGCTTTAGCTCTCTGGGACCTGCCTAGCCTGTTTCTGTCATTCCTTGACAGAAGGTACCTTAGACTTGGGGCAACTTTTCCGGCTTCAGCAGCCCTGCTTCAGGCAAACCCTGTTGAGCTGCACATTTGCCCACAAGGGGATGGGTAATTTGGAGGGGAGGGTGGTTATTTATCTTTGCTTGTCTCTCTAAGCACACTAATTCTATTTTCTTTCACAAAGACAATTTGCTTCCTTTGCCTTTGAATGAAAAGATGGACAAATCCCTTTCAGAGCATGTACCTCTCAATAGTTTGGGGTTCCTGGGTACTCCTCAGTCATGTACTTACAAAAGAACTGAATGATTTGTATCTATTATACAATATACACACACACACACACACACACACACACACAATTGATTTATCACTGGTTTACAATATCTCGGTAAGTTTCAGGACTATAGCTTCACACATCAGTAAATGCATATACCACATCACACCCACCACCAAAGTTCTACTACCATTCATTACACTACTATCAAATTGAGCCTCTCTACCCATTCCTTCCCAGACTCAGTGATCTTTAAACCCCAGGGAAGTAACAGCACTCCCTACATCTTGGCTTTTGCAGACAGTATGTAAAAGTGAAGATGAAAGAGTGATGGCAGAACCACCAGGGGTTCCCTTTTGGTGGTCTGAATAATCTAGTGTGGGTCCCACATCAGTCTCTCCTGGCTGGCACTCTCAGTTCAGCTGAGGTCCAGGCATAACAGGCCCGCCCTGCTGCCTCTGACCGAGGTGTATTGAGGGAGACAAGTTGGGTGTTTACATAGGGCTTGTGAGTTGGGGCCTGGCTCATGCTGGCCTGAGCCTCTCACTTCTCTGAGAACTGGAATTCCCCAAATTTTCCCCCAAATTAAAAGAACTAACAAACTGTATTACAAAAACAAACAGAATTTGTTTTTCTTTTAACAAATAAAAACTAATTTATGCTAAAGCTTTGTTGCCTTGAATCAAGCCAACCGCACGGTTCACTGCCAACACTTTTCTGTATTAACTTCTCAAGTTCGTCAAGTTTAGCCCTTGCTGGAAAAAGTATAGGGTTTGCAAGCCACTAATTGGCCTAAAATGCTCCTCTATTTTATATAAACATGAAGCATGGTATCAAAAATAGAGTTGCATTCATTAGCCTAAAAATCCAGCTTCCCATGTGAAACCTTTTTTTATAACCCTCAAGATTCAGGTCTGCCTCTAGAGTTAAAGGAAAACTTGTTTTTCAAACATGTGCTCTATAATTTCACATGAAAAAAAAGCACTGGCTTTGATTTCTATTTTTGCCGATTAACATATTTTATAAACAGTGAGGCAGAAAGCTATAAAGCTTTCCTTAAACTATTTAGTGCTAATACTATTAGAAAAGTAAATCTGAAATTAAGCAAAAACAACAACAAAACAACAACAATAATAAAAAATAGATGTCTTTTTGTGGGTTCTGTCACAGATTGGTGATTAAATATTGTATTTTGCGAAACTATTGTTTGCAAGCCTTTGTGATCTCGGTGGTCACATCTACCAGTTCCCCTCACCTCTCTAAACAGTGACTCCTCCTTCTGCTTCACTGACAGAAATATGACTCCAATTGTCTGCTTGGCAAACCCTTCCTCACTCAGAATCCCTGTGTCTTCATTCCTTTGAGCCTCCTCCTTTTGTGCATGAAGTGTTATTCCTTCCTTTTTTCCCCACTGGAGACCACGTTCTTGGTTGCAGTCCCTCTGCAACCTCACCAGCATCTACTTCTTCAAATTTGTTTCTTTTTCTTTTCTTTCTGATCCACAAACACATTTTCCCACATCTGAAAAGCAACAGTCTGATGTTGTCATTCCTTCTAGCTCATCCCATCATACTTCCTCTTAACCAAGTCCAAGTTCTCAAAATAGTAGTGTAAATCAACTGCCTGTATTTCTTCATTCTTTACTTAATTTTTAAATCTTCAAAATCTACTTTCTATCCCCAAACTCATTCCTGGCACTAATCTGTCAGAATTTAATGAAAATTGCTGGATTATCAACTTTAGTGATTATGTAGTATATGACATCGTTCACACTCATTTTCCCATCCCAGCTGCCCAGTAAGCTGGACCTGGCATTAGCATCCCACCGAACTTTCTCAGTGGTGTGGCCTGCCATTGAGACTTATACCTCGAAGGACACTGACTTCCCTGAGGAAGTGAGGGGACCGAGTATACTTGACCACTGAGAAACACAAAGGCTTGCAAACAATAGTGTTGCAAAATATGATATTTAATCACCAATCTGTGGCAGAACCCACAAAAATACATCTATTTCTCTTTTATTGCCGTTGTTGTTTTATTGTTGTTGTCTTTGCCTAAGTTCAGATATACTTTCCTAATAATATTAGCACTAAATAGTTTAGGGAAAGGCCTCACTGTTAGTAAAATATTTTAATAGGACAAAATAGAATGACCTAGTCCTAATTATAGGATGATTATTCCAATTTGAACCACACACTGTGAGGTGAATTTAACTTTTTCTACAATTTCATATTACTGTTAACACAGTGAATTTCACTGAGCAAAAGTTCTCACTTTTAATATAATGAAATCTATGATTTGTTTTCTTTTATGGATGATGCTATTATGTACATATATAACATTTAAATCAAAATGTCACTTCAGCTACTCCACTGAGAAAGTAAACTTACCTTTTAATTCATTACTGAGTATTTCTATATAGTCTTGTAAATGGACTTGATAATCTCCCAATATCCCAGGATCAAGGCTTCAGTGTGGTCTTTGATCACTTCCCCTCCCTTACTGTCCATGATCATTAAAACCAGTTGATTCTCCTTTTGCAATGTGTCTGGCAGGTATTCATTATCTTGATTCCTGATGACAAAATTCTACTATAGTCTCTCACAACCTTCTGGCTAAACTATTCTATTATGTCCTTGTGACTAGTCCCTAATTAGACTCCAGTAGCTCTCACTTTGATTTATTTAATGCCTGATGTCAAGTGATTTTCCTGTAATACAACTATAATCATAACATTATTTTTCTGTGGATTCACCGATGACTCACAAGGAAAGATATAAAGTCACTTTCCTTTGTTGACTTAAGACTCCATACCATCTAGACCCTATGCACTAGCTACACTTTTCTACTCACTGCATGCTAACTATCATCTACATTTTTATGTTCCTTGAACTTATTTCAGTCTGTTCTTCTTATCTAGAAGGACGTGACCATGGAGATATGCAGCCTAAAATCTGGCTTGTGAGAGAGTGATAGCACCATTCTTCCTCTTCTTTTTTTTCAGGATTGTTATTGAGGATCTTTTGTGGTTCCATATGAATTTCAATCATGTTTCTTCTATTTTTTTTGAAGAATGACACTGAAATTTGATAGAACTATACTGAATCTGTACATTGCTTTGGATAAGATGTCCGTTTTAATAAAATTAATTCTGATTCATGAAGAGGGAATATATTTCCATTTCTTTTTTTCTTTGTCTATTTATTTTAATAATGTCATATAGTTTTAATTATATAGGTTCTTCAATTCCTTTGTTAAGTTTACCCCTAGGTATTTAATTATTTTTGATGCAATTTTAAATGGGACTGTTCTCTTGAGTTCTTCCTCTTCTAGCTCATTTTCATGTTGGAAGATAACTTATCTTTGTATATTGGTTTTGTAATCTGATGTTTCAAACTATATCACAAAGCTATAATAATCAAAACAGTATGGTACTGGACTAAAAACAGACATGTAGACTGATGGAATAGATCTGAGAGCCAAGAAATAAGCTCACACTTATATGAACAGTTAATTGACAACAAAGGAGCCAAGAGTGTACACTGGAGAAAGAAAACTTTCATCAATAAATAGCATTGTTACAAGTAAAAGAATGAAACTAGACCACTGTTACAAACCAAGCACAAAGTGGATAAAAGACTTGGAGATAGGGCTTCCCTGGTGGCTCAATGGGTTAAGTCTCATCACTACGAAGCTATCCACAGCCACTGTAGCACGAGTTCGGTCCCCGGCTGGGGAGCCTCCCACATGGTACAGCAGACCTCTCCTGTCTTACCCGCTGCTCCCCTCAGCAATGTATCTCAGTCACTCCACCTGTTCTGCTCCCCACTGTGTCTCTGGTGAATCCTCTCACCACCCTATACCTCTGGTCTACACCCCAGTTCTTGTATGCATCAATAAATAGATCTTAAAAAAAAAGACTTGGACATAATATCAAAAGTCTTAAGATAAATGAAAGAAAATACAGGCAAATCACTCCATAACATAGGCTTTAGTGCAGTCTTACTTGATTCATCTCCAACAACAAGAAAAACAAAGAAGAATACAAACAATTGGGACTACATGAAACTAAAAATCTCCTGCACAGTGTAAGAAACTATCACCAAAACAAAAGACACCCTACTGAATGGGAGAAAATATTTGCATACCATACATCTGACAAAGTGATGATCACCAAGATTAAAAAAGAGCCTGTACAACTCAACAAAAGCAAAACAAATAACCCAATCAAGAATTGGGAAGAATAACTAAATTAGCACATCTTCAAAGAAAACTTACAGATATTCAGAGGCAATTAAAAAATGTTCATCCTCATTTATTGTCAGGGAGATACAAATCAAAACCACAATGAAATAATGCCTCACGGCTGTGAGAATGGCCCATTTTCAAAATGACTAGAAACAACCAGTGTTGGCGAGGATGTGGAGAAAAAGGAATACTGTATACTGGTGGTAGGAATGTAGATTGTTCCAGTCCTTATGGAAAAACAGTATGGAGGTTTCTCAAAATATTATAAACGTATCTACCGCATGATCCAGCAATTCCAGTTCTAGGTATCTTTCTGAAGAATACCAAAATATTAATTCAAAGGAATATATGAACTCCGATGTTCATTGAATCACTATTTACAGTAGCCAAACTAAAGAAACAACCTAAGTACCCAAAGGCAGATGAGTGGATTAGGAAGATGTGTTATATATACATGATGGAAGACTATTCAGCTATAAGAAAAAGATAAACTTTCTCATTCCTGACAGAATCAATGGAAGGGATTATGGAACTGGAAGGGATTATGCAATATGAAATAAATCCTGTTTATTTTCTGTCTGGATGATCTATCCATGATATAACTCTTGCTCTGAAATCCCCTACTAGTGTTGTAGTCAATGTCTTGCTTTAACTCTGTTAGAAGCTGTTTTATATTTTTAGGTGTACCTGTGTTAGATGTATAAATATTAATGACAATTACAAGTTTTTGATGAATTTTCCCTTGATCATTCTATAGTACCTATGTTTTTCACAAATCACCTTCTTTGGCTGAAAGTCTAATCCAGTATGAGAATAGCAGTTCCTGTTTTTTTCCCTGTTATTGACAAGCGACCTCACTCCAGTCTTTCATTTTCAGCGGTTGTTTATATTTACATCCCATGCAAGACTCCTGTATGCATAATATAGACGAATCAAGCTTTTATATCTAACCTGCCACTGTGTATTTTGATTGGTGAGTTCACACTGTTCAAACTTAGTGTCAGTACTGGTGTATTGGGGCTAATTCCTGACATTCTATCTTTTGTTTTCTGTTCCTTCTGTTTCTTTTCCCACTTATTTCTGTCTGGTTTTTCATCTGGATAATTTTCCCTGGTGGTTCTATTAGTTTATTCATTCTTCATTTTTCTAAGTGTCTCTACTCAGATTTTTGTTTTGTGGTTACTATGAGGTATGTATACCATGAGGTTTCTATATCTAAACTAGTCTTTTCTCTTTTGATGATATCAACTGATTATCACTTATTGTGAAGATTCTGTCCTTTTCTTCTGCCCTTGACTGTATGACAGGCTTGTTGCTGTTATACATATAAATGTGTATGCATGTGTGTCTCCGTATATATGTATATATTCTGTTTTACTAGATAGGGTAAAAGTTGATCTTTTATAACAAAAGATGCCAAATGAAATAAATGAAAAAACGTAATTTCTGTCTTATATTAGTAAATGTAGGACCATCCTCAAAAGACATCCCTAAAGAGACTGCTTTCATTTTTGCCATATTATAGCCAATGTAAAGGGAAAGTTTATGTAGAGAGAATGGAGGACTTCGAGGATAATCATATGTGAGGAAAAGAACTAAAATGTATATCCACTCCTATGCCGTTGTTTAAAAAGTAGTCACATAGCCACATCTATATGCTAAAGGATTGGAAAATGTAGTCTAGGCGATGTAAACCTTAATCTGGAGGCTCTTAGGTCAGCCAAAAGTCTGCCATATGTAAGTGGAGATAAATGAATACTGGACTACTGTTGTACTTTGCTAAACCTATTGCCAGACATTAAGAACCACTGAACTTTTCCTGGATGAAAAACATAAGCTGAGACTCTCAGAATGTTTGTGAATTGGTGAGATGAAAGGTAGAATGGGGGGCCTCCCTGATGGCACAGGGGTTAAAGTACCAGCACTATCAAGCTATCGCCAATCACAACGGCATGAGTTCAATCCCTGGCCAGAGAGCTAACCCTCATATGGTGCAGCAGACCTCTCCTACCTCGCCTGCTGCTCCCCTCAGCAGTGTATTTCAGTAGATTTGCTTGTTCTGCTCTCCACTCTTTCTCTGGTGAATCCTCTTACCCCCCCCCCCCGCCCCACACATACCTCTGGCCTACATCCCAGTTCTTGTATGCATAAATAAACAAAAATAAATCTTAAAAAAAAGGTAGAATAGGGCCTCCCTGGTGGCACAGTGGTTAAGTGCTGCACTGTGGAGCTGTCGGCAGCGGCAACGCGAGTTCAACACCCGGCCAGGGAGATTCCCTGGCAGACCTCTCCTGCCTCGCCCACTGCTTCCCTCAGCAGTGTATTTCCATCGATCTGCCTGTTCTGCTCCCCACTCTGTCTCTGGTGAACCCCCTCACCACCCCATGCCTCTGGACTGTATCCCAGCTTGTATGCATAAATAAATAAATCTTTTTTTAAAAAAAAGGTAGAATGGAATTTTTTTTTAGGCAGGTGTTTTAAGAGTGTGCAAAGATAAGGAGATAAGACCAACTATGGCAATTTCTTAAGTGGGTCACTAATAAATAGTAGTGGCACATAACAGACACTCAATATATATATTGAATTAATAAGTGAATGATTCATGGAGTTCAAAATGTTAAGAGGATGGTCCTCAGGAAAGGGGAGTGTCCCAGGTTCCCTGCCCCAACCAGGGGAGGGTGGAGCTGAGCAGGAGAGATAGGAAGCTGAAAAAGGAGAAAGAAGAAGGGAGAAGGAAAGAAGCAGGATGGAGAGCCAGAGGAGGCACAAGGAGCAGAGAGACATGTGAAGAAGCTGTATTGGCCTAGACTGTTTAAAACAGATGTGAGTGAGAAACCCGTAGGGAGGTGATAATGGCAATATTAATCTTGATTTTGGTTTTGTTCTTTTCCTCCCAAAATTGTCTGGCTGTTTCTGACCCTTTTCTATGGGTCCCTGCTGAAAGGTTCTTTGGACTTGTGGCAGGCTTTTGGGCCTTGCTTTGGGCCAGTGCCATTTGGGTGGACTTTTGCCCGTGAGGTGATGGGTAATTTTGGGTGCTTAGTTTAGAAACTATATTCTTTGTCTTTTCTGTATTATACACTAATTATATTAAAGTTTCTTTTCACTAAAGGTCTTATATGTTTTGTTTTGATGCAGCGGATGGCAGAACCTATTTAGAACGGACAGGTTTGGGGGTTCTGGGGTTTCCCTAGCCCTGCCCTGTAACAAAAAGACAAAATATTTACAATAGTCCCAAGATGCAGTTTCCCAGTCTCTGAAAAGTTCCACTGATGGAAAAATAGGTATTGAAAATATCACATATTGGGCCTCCCTGGTGGCGCAGCGGTTAAGCGCTGAGCTGTGGAGCTGTCGGCAGCAGTGATGCGAGTTCGACCTCCAGCTGGGGAGAATCCCACATGGTGCAGCAGACCTCTCCTGCCTCTCCCACTGCTCCCCGAAGCAGTGTATCTGCCTGTTCTGCTCCCCATTCTGTCTCTGGTGAAGCCTCTCGCCACTCCACACCTCTGGCCTGTACCCCAGCTTGTATGTATAAATAAATAAATCTTTAAAAAAAGAAAAAGAAAATATCACATATTTATTCATTCAGTCAACTCCCATTTATTGAGTTCTTGCTACTATAAATCTTGAGAAACAAAACAATGGACCAAAAGAGAGCCCCAATTCAAATTATAATCAAAATAAAGGAGGGAAGCAGTTAATCACAAAGTATAAAATTGATACAAAAAATAGTGATATTATAAGAATTTGACCTATGATTTGATGTAGTAAAAGAAGACAAGAAGACATTCCTATAATATATTTAGATAGTACTCTGAAGAGTGTAGGGAAATTAGCTACTGAAAAAGGGAATAAAAACAGAATGTATAAGACACTTGGTTGTGCAAAATCCTGGTGAGAGATTCTCTTATAAGAATCAGAGAAGATCAGTTTGGTTAGATGGAGTCTGGAAAAATGAAAAAACAATTAATGCTGGATTATAATCCATTTGTGAGCGTGCTAAAGATTATTAGGTCTTGACAGATTTCTATATGTGCTTCTTCTACATATATATGAATGAGAGCCATGTGACCAGTTTCAACAATGGACTGTTAGTAGAGCACTTCTAGAGCCAACTTAATTAACAATGGATGTGCCTTCCCCACATTCTCTTTCAACCTAGTCCTGGAAAAAGGACTCCAGTTTTGTGGAATATTATGGGCAAGCCAGTTAAGGTCCCTAAACCACTGCTTACTGATGAGTACTAATTTAAAACCCCACTCATCCATTCCTCCTCACCCTGGGTTAGAAGATCTCCCTGTCCTTTGTCAACTTCTCATCTTCTTATTCCCATTCATTTCTCCCTAATTCAGTACCTTGCCCCATCAGTGATTCCATCGCTTTAGGATATGGTTGTCTTGATTCTTGCTCTTGATGTCTTCTCCTACCCGCCTCAATGACAGTAGCAAACGCTACTGTAGACAATCATATAAGAGTTCTTGCTATAGAGTATAATGTAATGCAAAAGGAACATTCTCTAAATTCAGACTCTCTGGATTTAAGTCTCATTTCTTGTCATTGGCCTCACTTTCTAACATTTCAGTCTAGTAAACTGTCCCCTCGAGGTCTCATTTCTCTCATTAGTAAAATATTGATTAATTGATATGTTTATATTTGATATGAGGATTAAATGAATTAGTACATTGAAAGCCTCCTAACACAGTATCTGGTCCATCATAAACTCTCAATAAATGCTACATATTAGTCTTATTTTCCTTACTAGACATCGATGAAGAAATAAAGCAATAAAGACATAACTAATACAAACAAGCAGATAAAATATTTGCTCTCGAAATATAGCTAAAGATTTTGTTCCTGTTCTAGCCCAATCAAAATTTTCCTTTTGACATGCAGAAGTCATCTTTTTTAAGATTGATACTAATCAGGATTAGAATGCCAATCTCTTATTTGAAGGTCCGTATAGTTATTTACACAATAACTATATTTGACTGTTCAGTTTATTTCCTCTTTGTAGGTAACTGAGTTAGTTTCTCCCAGTAACTCTTTGAAAGGCCTGCCACTGGTTAATTATCAACAAAGGGTTAGCCTTTCTATTTGCATGACCCTTCTTGTAGCTATGGTCTCTTTACATCCCTAAAGCTGCACTTTGGTTGGAATGGGTTTTATTCTCTCCTGGTTTTTTTCAGGAAGAACAGATGCCCACTTGAGGTAGAGCCACAGGTTATGTTGACACTAAATCTGCAACTCTGTTGAGCAAAGTCTGTGACTGTGGCTGAAGGATGTTGTTTCATATTTGCAATTTGGGATGAAGCACAACAGTAACACTGGATGGGAAGAACTTTTTCTGAGTTGGCATGAGGGAAGGAGTAGGGCCAATTCAGGAAAGAAATAATGTTTGAAATACCATTAGAATTTTCTCAGGCAAAGAGGGAAGAACATTGTAGACAAAAGGTCACTAAAATGCCCCTAGCCCTCTCAGTAGCTGCAGCCTCTCCTCCGGTTGCTAGGGTAATGTATTAAGGCATACACCAGTCTGGCTGCACTATCTAAGGAAATTTTATTGACCTCATGATATACACTGGCAACACCAAAGTAAGCAGAGTAATGTCTCAAGCCCAACACAAAGGAACTACTTTTACAAAAGTTTATAGGGGTTAAGGGCCCCTCCACACTGCAACAGCTGTCACAGTCCCCTCCCATTCTGAAGCCCCCTAAGATAACCATAGCAACCCTTACCAGCCGTCAGCATTGTGGCCTGTCTCAGAAAGAAGGGTAGGGTAAACCTCCAAATCAACTTTAGCTCCCCCTTCTGGGGACATTCATTTAGTGAAGTCATGTGCTATTGATAATAAAACAGAAGTAATTTTTAGAAGACATTTATTGAGTTATTGTTGTGTCTTAGGCAGTTGTTATCTCTTTTACACTTTACCTTAAAAGAGATACCTCTTTTTTACCTTTATTACATGTGATGTAATATTATTTCCCCATATATGGGAGAAGGCTTAAAATGGAGTGATATTCAAGTGTTCAATATGTAGGTGAACTACTTTGAATATTTAGCTTACATGGAAAATTTACAGAGGAAATAGTTTAACTATATTTCTCAAGTCTAGTTTGTATGCTTCTCTGCTTGTTTTCCACTCTTGCTCAGTTTTTCTCAAATGTGTATTGCAAAGCCCTCTGGGTTTCTTAAAGACCCCTCAAGGCCTGCTGGGGGATGAGTGAGAGGGGTAGGAATATGCCAGTGAGAAACTACTGAGCCAACAGTTATGAAAGTGAAAGAGTATGCAAAGATGAAAATTTCATGGAGAAAATTCTCTGTATACCATATAAAGAACTGATTTTAGTTTCCTTAGCTCTTTGCTTACCTCTAAGCTGAATATTCTCTAAAGAAGAAAACATAATGCTGCTTATGGATCATGGTTTCCAGCTATCAAATTCAATCCACACTGGAATGCTCAGTCTCCTACCATATGAATAGATCTGATTTGCACTTATCTTGGGCTTTTGGATAAAAGCCTTTTTCAGCTAAGTCCTTATACTATCACCTTTCAAATCTGCGACCATTCTAGACACCAGATATGTGATACAAAAAAATGTGATAATGTAAGAAAAAAACTCTTTGAACACTTCTGGGAGAATCAAAACATAAATAATGTTATGAAATAGCATATCACAAATAAATATATCTAATCAAGAAAGTAATATTTTTTAACAATCACTTTTTAGATAAGAATAGACTATCTGAAATACAATTTGTACTTTCTTCAACTTCAATAAACTACAACAAACCTTTAGCTAAACAAGATGCCTTTCTGAAGAGTACAAACACAAACTTGTTCACCTGAATATTAACTAGCTTCCTTTATTTTTTGAACCTCTTTACAGTGTTTCTGAAAGTATTGCTAACTAGTTTTTTATAATTATTCAGTATGTCTCACCAGTTTGTTAATACATGACCCATGTATTAGGAGTACCCAGGATCCCCCCAAACTTGCATACTTTAAAGGGAAGTGGCCACCTATGCTCACAAAGGCAAAGCAGACTCTTAGTGTGAAAGATCTTTCATAGAATTGGTGCAAAGAGGGAGAAGAGAAGCGATGATATTCCTAATGAAAGTTTCCCAAGAAAACTCCCCAAATTACCCATCTGCTTGTATGGGTAATACCCAGACAAAGAGTTGGCCGGAAGCAGGGCTGCTGAGGCCCAAAATGTTGTTACAAATGTTGGTATACCAGTCAATGGGTGTATGAGTTTGGCACAGTTAGATGTATGTCCTCAACAATTTCATTAATTGCCCTCAAATCTTGCACAAAACGCTACTCATTTGTGTGGGGTTTCTTTACTGGTATTGTAGGAGTATTGTGCGAAGAGTGACAGAGCTGAATGACTATGCAAGGACACCGATAATGAAGTGGTCTTCCTCTCCACAGTAAGCACATTACTGCCTCCTTAGAGGTTCTTATATTGTCCCTTCTCTCTTCTGAATCCTGTCTCCTTCCCTTTCTACAAATACCACTGCAGGCCTAGGTCTCCTTTCCTCTCTTCCATTAAAGACCCTAAAGGCTGTGTCAACTATTTGGGAAGGAGTGGTTTCCACAGCACCATCAATATTATTTTTTTAAAAGATTTATTTATTTATGCATACAAGCTAGGATGTACGCCAGAGGTGTGTGTGTGTGTGGGGGGGTGTTTGTGAGAGGATTCACCTGAGACAGAGTGGGAAACAGAAGGCAGATCAACTGAAATACACTGCTGAGGGGAGCAGCGGGCAAGGCAGGAGAGGTCTGCAGCGCCATGTGGGAAGCTCCCTGGCCGGGGGTTGAACTCGTGCTGCAGTGGCTCTGGATAGCTGCATAGTGCTACGACTTAACCTGTTGCACCACTGGGGAGGCCTACCATCAATATTACTCAACTTCCTCCTTATATCTGTACTACACTGTGTCATGAATATCGCATTAGCCATTCTAGCATTCTCTAGAACTTCAGTGTTAATAGTTATATATGTACTATATGCTTGAATCATTCTATAAATTCTGAAGGCTCTTCATTGGGTCCTTTGATGAATCTCTAGAACTTGTTAATCTGTTCTTCTTTGGGATCCCTGCCCTAGCCCTACTAACAGGCACCTTTGGTAGTGCTCCAACATTTGCATACCACCATTATTGAGATCCCAGTTAGGGTCTGCCAAAAGAACAGCTTCCTCCAACTCTGGGCTGTCTATAACCTAAGTGGGGGTGACCAGCTTCTTCCCTAGTCTTTCCCCAAACCATTCTGTTTGTCACATGTAATCAATGTGGTCAACATAGAATGTATGTCTGTCCAATTAGGTTGATGGGAGGCATAAATAGATGCAAATAATTCTGTCATCTTTTTGGGGTCCTGCTGGTTTGAAGGGACAGAATTTGCTTATTCAGCAGATCCACAGGGGGAAAAAGGTTATAAGTCCAAGAGTACCCAGCCGTCTGACCCATTCATTCAATCTCTCTTTTGGGACTTGATGAAGAGGGAATGGTCCTGCCCCAGAGCAGCTCCCTTGGCCATACTGGTTACATCTCAGGTACAAGAAAAAGTCATTCTAGTATTATTGCTTGGAATCGGTAAGGCCTGTGGCATCCTCATAGCCTCCTCAGGAGAGGCACTGGCCGATGGAAGGGATTCTATGCTGGTGGATTCAAGGCTGCCACTAAGTGGTGGTCCTCCTCTTCCTGTGCCTCTCTCCTACTACTATCAGGGAAAGGGGATGGCTGGTTCCCCTCCCTCTGTGCCATCAAATGGGCTTCTCTTTTCTATATCTGCTCTTACAATTTTTCAATAGGATTTTCACTTCCTTTCAAATGGGCTTTTATCTTTTCCAAATCTACTTTCTAGAAGGCAAGTGGAACCTGCTCTTGCAGTTTCTCTACCTGCTCCTGCCATTTTCAGTAGAACTTTTACCTCTTTTTAGGCTAGACAGCATCATACCAACAGACCAAAGAGGACTTCCATAAACATAAATCCAAAATTTGTGCCAGTAAACAGACTCCAACCATATGTCCATATAACCTCCAACAATACAAACATTAGTTTGTTGATACCCGACGTCATAATGCTTGTTGACTCAGAACCTATGACGGAAAAAGCAGAAGGAGCAGGGGTGGAGAAGAAGCAGAACCACCCACACTGACAGTTGAACTCATGACTAGTTTCAACTTTTTTTCCCCCAAATCAATTCTTGCCATCATCTTGAAATTGCTCTGTACTTTAAAGTGATCAGCACAAGGAGAGGACCCTCGGGCTGCTCAACCACGGGTGTCCAGTCCTTTTGTGGTTGCCACTGAAACAGGGCTATAGTGGACCTTTTCCAGGTCAGAGGACAGTGCTTAACAGAGGGAAGGTCAGTGTGTGTGGGTTTTCACCCATGTGCACAATTGCAAGAGCACTCAGGCTCAGGGAACAACCATGGGCTTCGTTTAACAAACAGGGGAAACGGTTTGTAAGGCCACAAGTGGCCAGCTATCTCACCCCAGAGCGTGTCCAGTGTCCAGAAGTCCCAAACTAAAGCTTTCTTGTTTGAGATGGTGCTGTCCCATCAACAAGGGCCTGGAGCGTATGGCGCACCGGCAAGCAGTGGGTCAGGCTCTGACTCACCGCAGCAGGAACACGCACATGCGGCGCTGCTGAGAGGACGCTGAAGCAGCCCCAGCCACATCCCAGCTGGATGGACAGCACTGGATGCCAGACCAGAAGCCCGCGAGTGAGTCCTCACCTGTGTGCTTAAAAACAACAGACTCAGAACAAGCCCCAAGGGCAGGCAGGCACACCTGGAAAGGTTAATAAAAGGTTTAATGAAAGGAGAGAGGGGAGGAGGGGAGAGGGAGAGAGGGAGAGAAGGGAGAAAGAGAGAGGGGGAGAGAGAGAGAGAGAGAGAATGAATATGATATACTGGTCAATACATCCTATCAGTGACCTGGGGTGCACACTGAGGGCAGGCAAAACAAAGTTCCCTCCAGCCCACATGTCCTTCCTTTTCTATCAAGCAAGGCTGTTTAACTACCTTTCATTGCCAGCAACCCCTTCAAGAAGTCAAAGAGGTTATGGCAGATCCAGGGTATGATGATGATGGGAGTTGTAGTCCTCAGCACCTGTGATCTGTTTGGCATGGAAGTGGGGTGGAGGCCATAAAACATCAGTGGGTGGAATTCATTCATGACATACTGTTCCCCCAACAATTAGAGAATATGGGCACATTTGTCTGCAGTAAATGTGTTCAGAGAAGTGTATGGTGATCAGCAGTCATGATCATCCTCAGATATCTTCTAGGATATAATTTAAAATCATCATGTGGAATAATTTCCTATTCTAACAAAGAAATTCAGTAATACAAAATTCATGTCTATAATTATTTTATCTCTTTTATTTATAATAAATAAGGGGAAAGATGAATTAATGTTTCAGTTATTTAAGAGGAACTCTCTGGAAATCAGTGTCTTCAAAGGGAATTCATTTGCAATTTATTTTCGCCATCACACATGAAACACCGCCATCACTGTCTCAATCAGTATGACACTGGAGGAAATGTGCCCATTCTACCTCTTCCTGGTATGTAATAAATAATTATTTTTCTAGAGAGAGTCACATATATATTTAACCCTCTTTCAACTTTACTGGACACCAGTGATTCCTCTCTGATGAGCTATAGCTGCAAATGGTGATAAATAAAGAAGCACCTTGTGCTGGCAGTAAGTAAATTTTCCTTCCTTAATTTGGAACAACATGCCTGTACTTCAGTGCAAGAATTTTTCGTTTGTTGCCATTATATCTTAGCATAAAAAGGTAAATGGCACAGATCTGAAAAGCTGTCTTCAAGAAAACTTGAAGTTAATTCAAAACAGAAGTAACCTCTCCCCAAATACATGTAAAATTGTCTCAGTCCCTGATGTTCTCACTCCCACGAGGATCATTAATTTCCAATAAAGTCAGTGGGAGTTACTCATACCTAGGAAGGAATATGCTCCTCAAACTGGGGGGACCTATTCTGCTCAGTAGTTATTGTGATTAAAATGCATGACGCTTTTTGTGTTTTCCTGCCTTATTGTGAATGTAGAGGTTATTTTTTTTTAAATTCAATTCACATTACATTAACTGTATCAGTTGGAATACACAGCACAACTTACATTGTTTTCTTCAGGCTCCCAAACATGTGGGATCATTTATACTGTTCATAACACAGCACTTTACACATGAATAGTGTTTACGGTGCTTGGTAAAGATTTGTCTCCTTAAATTCTGAATTGGTTGCCAGTACCAAGCTGGTGCATTCTAAGCAATAACTTTCCGTCAACTGATCCAACAGCATTCTTTCTTTCTTTTGAAAATCATGGCTGATTAAAAGTCTAATGCAACAGCTGTTAGTGATCATGTGATTGATATGTTTTTAAAGACAGATGTTGAGTATTAAAAGCAGAGCCCTCAGATTTCTCTGTAGCACTGAATACTTTTGAGTGGCTGCTGCTTTCTTTTCTGCCTTTCCACCTGGCTTTTTCTTATTTTTCTTCTCTCATCTTGCCTTGTCCTTCTTTTCCTTTTTCTTGTTGAGGAAGAATAATTTTAATAAAATGTGTTCTGTATAAATATATACCATAACCATTCTCCAAAGCAAGTACAGGGATAAAATCCATCTTAATGGTAATGAGTTTCATAAATTCTCATTTTATAAATCATGAAAATATTTTTAGGCTTTGACTACGAACACAGATATGGTGAAATGCAATAATCATGTACTCATTGAGTAAGGGAGTTTCTGGATGATCTTGATACCCTTGGACAGAATATTTGCTAATTATAAATCATATTTCTAAATAAATCCAATCTTTATTGCTATGGTTTTCTTAAAGTGTTCTTTAACATATTAACTCTCACATTAGATCAATTTTAAAAAGGCATAACTAGTGTGACACATTTAACTCTCTTTGAACATTTAAAACCATTGTACTATAATGGCTTTAGAACATCCTTCTTTGTTCCCTCTGATCCTGTAGCTCTCCTCAGAAGGTCTTGTGTCTGAATTAATGACAATGGATGATTTCTATTATGATGCTGATGACATCTCAGGAAATGACTCAACTGGCAGTATCTACCAGGAGGAAGAAATTGTGGTGTGAAAAAGAGAAACAATGACACTAACAGAGAATCACCACATTTTAGAACTGCAAAAGCTGAAAATCACTTAATAAAGAGAGTGTTTAAAACATACATAATTAAATATAAAGGCTTAGGAGTGATCAGCATGAACCAAAGGAAGGGTCCAAAGGAAGATTCGAGGACAGCACATTTACTGTGGTGGTGACTGGAGCTTTCAGATTATTCTAGTTTCGGTGGTCCTATAGGATACAGCCCATACACTGGTTACACTGCAAGAATGGAAAAGCATTAGGGAAGCCCAAAAGAAATGGCCATGAAACCTACAAGGACCCATCTCATGATAAATACTGTTCATTGATGTGCCTCTTTTCACCCTTGAATAATCTGGGAAAGTCACAATATTACTTCCATATCACATATGCAGACTGAAAAGATAATTTATTGGAATATCTGAATAACTTAAGATTTCTGTGAATAAAAATATACCATGGAAAACAAGTTAACATTTTAACTGAATCCTTAAAGGAACAGCTTTCTCAAAGGGAAAAGAAAGATGGACACGTTCAGCCTAAGTGGGAAAAGGTATCAAGTCTGCCTTGCTGTCTCCTCATCAGCATTCACAGGCTGTGTGTCATTTACATGGATTACATGTCTCAACTCGTGTGTCATGACTATTATCTTCAGCATCAAAATTAATTTTCATTTAGTCTATATGAATTTAGAACAGTTTTCAAAATTTTCCACAGGCCCTTTAAATCCATTGGGTTTGTTTTGACATGTAGAATATTTGGCCTGGGATTAATAACTTACTGCTGCTCCCAAGGTATAAGCAGCAGTAATTGTCAGTAACATCATTTCACCAAATTTTGATTGAGTAGAATGTTGCACTATACACATTATCAAAGAATATGCCCAGAGTGCCTTTTAAGCAGAGTCCAAACTTTGCAAGAACACTACTTCCAACCTAGTCAATGAGTATACATTATTTCAAGCATTGGTTAGTCAACATCAACTTTCTGGCACTTTCTGGCCCCTTCAAATATGTTAGCTAGGAAGCCAAATGCCTAAGAATCCAGTTTGTATTTAAAAATCATTCTGAAGAGCACATTTGATTTTTCAGAAATTTTAAATGACCTTAATTTGAATACAATTCATGATAACATGACGATAGCTAATATACTACCTTACTGTTCCTAAGCAAAGGCCCATTTGACAGATACCAGATGGTGTCACTTATATATGGAATATAGAGAAATCAATACAAGGGTAAGGCAAGATGAACTTAAAACCAATCCTGAATCTGATTATAGAACTGAGGCATCCCAAGGGATTGGGGGAGGAGAACAGGGTAGGGAGGGAGCATAATAATGGTGGAGAACCATGGTGGGTGTTCTCTGGTGAGTACACCTGAATACCTGAAGGGGAAATCCTGTACTTCCAAAGTGCTAACAGTGATAGAAACCAATGGTACTTCAATAAAAATTATTTTAAAAACCAAACAAAAGCTCTTTTGATTTAAAAGAAGATTCCAAGATACCTAACCTCAGCACCATTTCTGATAATGTTTTCAATCAACAGCAAAGAAGCCTTAGAAATCCCCTCTTCCCACAAACAACTTTATTTACATTTAACAAGTTGATTTCAAAGCTTTTTTTTTTAAGGTATTACTATTATTAAAGTTAATTTAATTCACAATTTCCAACTTCTACAATATTAACTTTTTTTGTTGCCAAATTCTTTGTTAATGTTTTTTTTGGGGGGGATAAGGGGCATAGTAGGCTACTTAGCATCATCCCTGACCTCTAGCCAGGAAAGGCCAAGTGAACTCTAAAGCTGTGGCATCAAAAATGTCCCAGGCATTGTCAGATGGGGGTAGGGGCTGATTTACTGTCTAATGTATATAAATATCTGTTTACAAAGCTCAATGTTTGTATTGTAACATTGTAATATCCACAGAAAGGGGAGGTCCAGGTTCCCAGCCCCACCCTAAGGAAGAGTGAAGCAGGGAGGTAAAGCTAGAAAAGACTGGGAAAAACTGAAGGAGGAAGAAAAGGAAGATTGGAAGAAGATGTGGAAGAGGCACATGGCGCAGAGACATGTGAAGAAGCTGCGCTTGCTCCTCGGCTTTGGATTTGTACCAGACTTGGGGGACATGGAAGGAGACACTTGAAAGAGACAGAAGTGTAGGTGAGAGTCCCGTACAAAGGCTGACAGTGGCAGCCTTTATTTTGATTATTTGATTTTGCTCTTTTCCTTTCAGATTTGCCTGCAAGGAGTGTCTGCCCTTTTCCTACGGGTCCCCACCAGGAAGTGCCTTAGGCTTGTGGCAAGCTTTTGCACCTCAGCTGCACTACTTTGGGTCAACCCTGTTTGGCTGGGCATTTGCCCACGATAGGATGGGTAACTTTGGGTGTTTAATTGGAAGTCATTTTAAAATATATTCTTTCTCTTCTATCAAACACTAATTGTATTAAAATTCCTTTCCATTGAAGGTTTTATGCACTAAGGTATATTTTGCCTTGATGTGGTGGATGGCAGAACCTATTTAGAGCAGGCAGGTTTGCGGCTCACCCCACCTGCTAACAGTATCTTCCCTTAATATATGGCATCCACACTGTCAGGGTGCTTCAAGATCAGTGACCCACTGGATGCATGCCTTTTAAAAGTAAAAGATACTTTAATTTTAGTCCTGATAGAAGAATCCCAAGAAACAACTGTCTTTGAGTTTCTTCCTATATACATTGTCTCAGAAACAGTCACTGGCTGGTTTTAGGTTACCAGGCTTGAGCCTCAGGGATTTTTGTTTGTTAAATTGCAGGACTGAATGCTAAACTAATATACAACAGCTTCCCAGAGTTAAGATTTCTTGTGATTTAGAGTAGTATTTGCTAAAAAATTTATAATCTTCAAATCTCAGTAAAGAACTCTAAGTTATAAAAGGCTGATAAATTTATGGAGTTCTCTAATTGACATTCTGATTTTTTTCTAATAATAAATATTTATAATTCTTCAGGTTTCTATGCTGGTTTAGTTTTATTCTTTTATTGCCCTATAGTAGTATATCTGTGACATTATAAGAATATCCTACCCAAATTCTTATTACATCAAATCAAAAATGGAAAAAAAAACTCAAGTTTTTCTCAAACTTCATCAAGCAATACGGCAAAATCTACCTAAATATGTTTACCAGAACGAAGCTTGTACATAAAGAGTCTTTTGCCTTTTTTGTAATTCTCCTACAACGCATGTAAAATTCGAATGAAAAACAGCTTTTTAAAAATCTAAAGTAAAGCAGCTGCTTTGCTGGAAGCCAGTGCACTTGGGCAGGATCTGAGAAATCTGGATTTTGTTACTTACTGCAAATTAATCTCAGTTTTTCCATCTGTAAAATGGTAAAAATATCTACTTTGAAATGTTTAGGGAAAATAATGTGATCATTGTGATGTGAGCCAGGCTTTCAACTCTTCCAAAGAGAAACACCAGTCACTGTGTTCCTTTTGTGTCTGTACACATGGAGAGATAGGCTACAGTGCAAATAACTGTAAATTGCTGAGCTTATCTGCTTAATAAATGTTCTCTGATAACTAAGAATTTTAACCAGTACAAAATGTCAACTCACTTATCTTAGCACAAAGTTGGCATAGTGTTAAAATAAACGTTTATGTTTCTTATTTCATGATGTGTAACAGTGGACTTAGGTACGTGTTGCATTCACATTACAATGCTTTAACTGCTCATTTATGATTATTGGTGAGTTCCTGCTGGTCAAGCTATAGCAATTCCCTCTTGTCTTGACTGTGTTCATTTCACTTTGGGCTAGTGCTCTCAGACTAGTCATGTTCAAACTGAAGTATAGAATGGTGGTTCAGAGAAATTGCTTTATGTTTATAAGGGCAGATAGTGAATAAGTGGGTGAGAAGAAAGCAAATACCAGGAAAATAATTTATTTATATTATATATACTTACATGTATTCATATAAGCTTATAGAAAATGTATTTTATTATATAGAAATATATTAGTCATTTTATGTATATTTACATATAAATGAATATTTTATATATTATATTTTATATTATATATTTTACTTTTTGAAACACACCCATATTCACCATGGTGCCTTGACACATACAATAGGTGTCTACTGAAAAGATGTTGAATTATTTATTGAATGAATCAAAACGGAAGAATGCATATGTAAAATGACAAGACCCCCAGAAATACAAGTAAGTGGTGGGTTATACTAAGATTCAGGCCTCAGTTTTGATTTGGATTCTGGTTTCATCCCTTATTCGAGAAAGTAATTTTCAATCTTGAATTGGGAGGTCTTCCCAGAATCTTAAGTAACTGCCTGTGGGCTCAGCAGCAAGCACTGAACAACACGTTGGTGTTTTTATTGTGGACCAGGCAATGCTAAGCCTGTGATGTTTGCTTTGCTTGTATGTGTGCAAACCAGCTCTCAGCCAAGAACCTGAGACAGGATCCCACGATGAGGGAGCTCTCACTTTGGGTAGCTCCTTCTTTCTTGATATCTTCCCCACAAATTCCAGCTGTTTCTTCAGTCCCTTTTCACCCTGTGGTTCTCCATTTGGGCTCTTCCTCCCCACACTGCTCTCTGGAAGATCCTCCAGGGGACACCTGGGGTAGACTATGTGTTTGCTTCTCTCCAGGATCAGGCCCTTCTGCTTTCTGTTGTTAAATTCCTCAAAGTGTTGCTTTTCATACTCTATTTAGCTTTAAGATGATTTTATGTGGTAAGACGTAAATGGGTGGTAAAATCCAATAGCAGTACTCCATCACATCTGGAAGTAGAAACTGAAACATGTATGATGTGGGATGTATGTCTTTATTATGGGCCACACAATTCCCATTTACTTGAAAATAGGCCATAGGATTTATCTAAAGTAACAACACACCATTGTGGAAAGAACCTTACTCTCACGTCCTTCAAAGATCAGGACAAAGTTGAAGCCACACTCCCTTGGCAAGCTCTGCATCCTGTGTATGTGCATCTCTCTTCGTTGTCCCAATTCAGGCAAGTTGATTTACTCTTATTTATTGGAAATGATAAGTGAATATAACCTTTGGGCATAAAAATAGCAAGGACAAGGCATAGAAATGAATGCAAATGAAAGAAAGTGAAACTCTCACAAGAGACCTAATTCTTGAAAAACAAAAATTATATAAATGCTGCAGAACCAATGGAAACTGAATGCACAGTTGCAATTAAATAGTTCAAAACGAATTCTGATTTCTTCTTGAATTTAACCTTCAATCTGACATGTTCATAATGCCTGAAACAGATGGTATTAGAATGGAAAATTGCATTGAAAGATGGGTTTCAATGTGAATATTATAATGATTTATTTATTTATTTAGCCACAAATTCAGTTTTAAAATAAACTTGCTTAGCATGGCAGGTATAATTTAGCTATAAATTCAGAAATTTGCAGGTCTATTTCAGATTCAGGAGTGTGGATGCCACATTAGGACTCATAAAATGACCTTTAATAAAATACAGTGCTTTTCTTTTTTTTTTGACAGTGAGTTGTTTCTATGCAGCATTAATAATATCCTCCTATTGATTATGATATAAGATAAGGCTACTACATACTTTAAGATCACTATATAAGATAAGGCATCAACACTGTCAGGGTGTTTCTGAGATACATACTAATACTTGAATACTAATACCCAATATTTGAAATGTTATTAGATAATTCAGCCATACTTGTATTTCAAGGAATTTCGATGAGTTTAAAGATTTAACTTAGGGTCACAGAACACAATGTTTATGGGTTCACCATATAATAAATATATTCTCCAGGACTTAATAATCAGTGTAATTAGAAATATGAAATAATCAGCTAAACTAACCAGCCTCATTTTAACGTCTGGTTTTTGTTTATATGAGTGAACTTCGATGATGGAATCAGAAACCTTCCAAGAAGTCAGATCTTAGGTGGTCAAAAAAGTCAAGGAATCTCAGGTTCAAAACACACTCATATTATTTCTCTTTCAACTAAATACTGCTTCTTTTTCAGAAAAGCTCCAGCCATATATGAAAGTCCCCACTGATAGCAAACTTACTGTCAACAAACGATCCATTGACATTTTCATAAATTTAGAAAATGTACTTTATGGTATGTGAAAAAGTTTAGGAGGAAAGCATAGATTGGGAGTTCAGAAATTACTGAGATTAAAGTTTGCTATTTCTCAATCTTCACACCTATCAAAGGACTTTTTCAGCAATGTGTGCCTCTTAGTAATATTTGCACTATTTTTAAGAAGACGAAATGAGAAAGTTTTACTACTTCTTCAAAAGTAGGAGATAAACACTGTTATCTTCAGTAAATAGTGAAGAAACTGAGGCTCACAGCAGTTAAGAGATTGCTCAACATCCCGCAGGCAGAGCCCTGCTCAGACCTGTGCTCCCCCAGCCCTGACTTCACTGCTGCCTCCAGGTGCTTGGAGCATTAAGAGGCATCTCCTCAGCGGAGCAAGCCCTATTGTTACTTTTCCTGTTGAAGGCCCCTTCACACATTGCTTACTGTGTGTGGAAAGTGGGACAAGCAGGATACTTCAGATTTCCATTTCAGTATTTCTTCTCTTAGGTCCTCACTAACCAGGAGCTCATGCCTGCAGTGGAGGGTCACCACACTTCACGTTCAATGCTGAGATCAAGTCCAAGACCTACCACTCCCAGGTCACCTTTGGAGACTTATTTAACCACTTTTTCTTCTGGTTTAAATGGAGAGGACGGTAATACTCAATTCCCAGGGTGTTTATATGGATTATACTTAATAATTTGTGTGACTGGGAGTGGTTGAAACAGAGAAATTGATAAATACTAGCTATTCTTATTATTTTCTTGTACAAAAGAAGTTTTGTGACATACTTCCCAAATGGTAAAACAGGAAGAAGACCTACTGATAAAATTTTTTTCTTTAAAATAAATCTTCTTTATAGTGTTCCACTTTCCTGCAACACTATTTGACAACAGTACCCATTTGCCTGGCACCAAGAAAGTGCAAGCTGCTAAGGATGCCCTTCATGAAAATAAACAATTTTTGTCTACAAATATCTCTGGGACCAGGTCCCCTTGATTAGTATATTCTATTTTCTCACTTCTTGGATTTAAGCTAGCATCGCTAAGGAACATTCAGATATATATAATTAATTTATCAAAAGCACTTGCATTCTCTTGGATTATCTGACAGATTCATGACTCTCCTGACTAATCATTTTCCCTGGAAAATGTGTTTTCTGAGTGATACTCAAGACTCCAACTATGTCATACTACAAACGGCTGCACATAGTAATTCATTAGCCACATTCGTTTTTAATATATTATAGTCACATTTTCATGTTCATCCAGAAACACTAACAATTTCTGATCACAGCCTGGAACACATGTCTCTAATAACAGCTCTTGCTATGCCAATTTTTTTTTTAATATAAAGATACATGGGTTGTTGAGTAGCTTAGATATTCTAAGATTAAACTGATGAGATCAGGCAAGCTTGACTGCTTTGTTTTCTAGAAGTCAAACAGACTGCAAATTTACAGGATATAAGTAGTTCAGTTAGACAGTGAGGCACCACTGGGGAGACAAATGCTTATTAAGTTCATGGATTAGTGCAGAAGCAGTGTGTAGAGCAGCACTTCAAGGGCTGAGCTTTCAACTGTGTGACTTGGACATCACAGTTGGGGCTGTTATGACAGGCTGCTGGCCGGCACAAATAGAGCCAGTTTTAGGGCAGTCAATAAAACCCTACTATTTGTTTTGTTTTTGTTTGGTGGTTTATAGTGTGGCATACACAATTTTTTTTAAAAAAAAAAAACATATACAACTAAAAAAAAAGGACAAACTTTCATTTTTTTCAGATACTTATAATCTACACCAATTAAAAAATAACTTAAAAGGCATTGTAAATGTGAAATTCTAGTGTGAAGTTCCAAAGCAATCATAGGGAAAGACGTGAAAAAGGCATGGCACAAGTTACCTTTCCCCTAATTCTTAGAGACTGAATTCAGCTTCTTAAAATGCATTATATGGAGCTGCTCTTAAAAAATGTATACTCTGAAGACTTAAGATAAATTACCTTCTATAGCTGATCTTGTTTTCTTGTTTCATTCTCTCCTTTCCTTCTTTTCACTTTATAGTTTTTCTAATTTTTTTTCCATTTATTTCTTGATTTGCCCTTGATTTCTTTATCTTTATTCCCATGTCTTTGTGTCTTCTATTTTAAAATAATGTGTGTGTGGACATATATATATATATATATATATATATATATATATGTAACATACATAAACATATATATATAACATATGCCCTTATTTTATATCCTTATATTAGTCCTTGTTTTGCCAAGTGTTTGCTACCAGGACCCAGCATGTTTTGATGGAAAAGAAATGAGCCTAACGACTTAAGAGTCTGATTCTGTGTGTGACTCTAACATTGCACTGGTGGCATGGGCTGAAGAGTGACTACCCTTGCAATTCACATCCCCCTCACCCCCCAGTGCTTCAATGTATGTCTGTATTTAGACATAGGGCCTTTTAGGAAGTTAGTAAATTTAAAATGAGATCTTTAGTGTAGACTTTAACCAAAACTGTCTTATAAGAAAAGGTCTTATGTCTTATAAGAAAAGGTTATTAAGACACAGACATATATTGAGGGAAAACCAAAAGAAGACAGGGTGAAGGACAGCCATCTACAAGCCCATAAGAGGGGCCTCAGAAGAAACCAGTCCTGTCAACACCTTGATCTTTGCCTTTTAGCCTCCAGAATTGTGAGAAAATGAATTTCTGTTATTTAAGTCACCTAGTCTGTATACTTTGAGGTAGCCCTAACAACTAACTCCAAACTACTATCCTTGTGACTCAGGGTCACAAGGATAACATATCATTCCATTTTTTCTTATCAGTCAACAGTTACCCAAAAATGCTTATCAGAGTAACCAAGACCAAAGCTGGAGATCCCAATCCTCACAGAGCTTACAGAAATACAACATGTAGAATTGCTAGCAGACTTATACAATAGATTGTATTATTAGAAGTACACTTATTTTCAAAAGCAGAAGTGGAAAGGCTGCATCAACAGGTGAATCAAATTCTAAAGCTCAAGATTATTACTTGCATTCAGCTCATAGTAATAGTTAATATTTACAGAACACTTGCTATGTGCTAGGAACTATTTCTTGTGCTTTATTAACAGTAGTTATTTTATTTTCATAACAACACAAATAAGTAGATAGTCGTACCTGCCTCATTATACAGATAGGAAAACTGGGACACAGGGAGTTTAAGTAACCAGCCCAAGATCACAGAGCTACAATTAACAGCAAGTGACAAAACTGTATGTGGAAGTTGAAAAAACTAAATAACAACATAATAAAGCAATCAAATAAGAAGGATTTGTTGGATGTGATAGTTGGAAACATTTGAGACTAGTGTTAAAGGCTTCCAAATTCATATGTCAAATTCCTAGCCCCCTAATACCTCAAAATGTGACTGTATTTGGAAGAAGTGTTTAAAATCAGTCTCTGACCTTAGTCTCACGGGCAATACTCTAAATCCTGAAAAGTTATTTTTATGGCAAATAAAAAGAATATGAGTATATTGGGGAAAAGGTGAAACATATTTTGCTGCTGATAATTCTAAAAGTGTATCCAGAGGAGAAGTTGATGCGTAAAGAGATAAAAAAGAGGCAGTAAAAGTAAGATTTCAATATAATCATACAATCAGCAGCAGGTTTAGTGTGATGGGGCATGTACAACACTCAGAGAATCTTGTTAATGGGACTTTTAAAGTATGAGGTGACAGAGACAGAGGAGCAAGACTATGTAATGATGATTTCCAATCATGCTTCCTCTAGACAACTACTTTATAAAAATGGCTAAATTCTGATCATTCCCAATTCTTAATTGACTAGTTAAAGAATACTAGAGTTTAATAATCATTGAGTCTTCTAAATGCATGTGTGTTTTTTGCAGCAGTTCCTTGCTGCTTAATAAACAACAATAAACATTGAAAGCCCATTGATTATTGGTTGACTTTTAACATCGAGCAAAACTGTAAGTCTACTTTCCCTTAGACCAAATTTTTTCCCTCATTCAACTAAATTTCTTGCTTATCTTTAGGAGTTTATAATGTCCCAAATTATTATAATCTTTCAACTATTGTAGGTATGAAATCAATGTTTAAGAAACTCAAATATTAGAGCACTAAAATAATGACAGGTAAACCAGATTAAACATTTCCCCATTTGCAGAAGCATTAGCCTTCCTATGGTGGCTTGATTTGCTATTGCTTTGTAGGAAGCCAAATTCATCCCATTGTATTGAATCCAAACAGTGTTTTTTGAAACATTTTAAAAGTTATGAAACTCCTGACTTAAAAGATTGCAAACTTAGTCCCAATATGTAAACTGGGTAAGAGCGAATGAGAACAGTCACCATGTGTTGGGCGGTGAGGGACAGACAGGGTTGGCTGGACTGATGAACAGTGGAGGACAATCCACTGAAAAGAATATGGTTGCCTCAGTGCTTTGAGTGGTGTATGATTTAGTCAGTTTGTTAAATAACTACTAGAAAGACATTTAATGCTACTTTCCTTGCTCTAGATCAAGAGAGTCACTCAGTCGTGACTTTATGTAGGCCATGATTTGGTTGTGATCTAAGTAGTCAGTGGCCCTTGGTTTCTTTGAGGGACCACTAAATTTTATTCAGACTTCATAAGAATGTTCCAGGAGTTGATGGCATTTTTGTCCATGATTATGGATTTCCCTGTAAGAGAATCATATGTCTTGTCCTGTTGAGCTATGTGATTTGCTTTGGGCAATAAAATGGGAGAGGAAGTTGAAGTGACCCTTCTCAGCAGCAGCTTGAAGAGCACTCGTGTGGTTTCACCATTTGCTCTCTGCTTTGGTCTTAGGAATGGCTTGTCCTTGGTAGAGACTGGTCCTTAAGCCTGGGCTCAGGAATGAAGAAAATCTGATGGGGAGCCAAAATCTAAGCATGCTGGGTATCTAATGTAACTTAAAAAAAATTTTTTTTGTCTTTTTCTCATTGTAAGCCATTGGTCATTTGGGAGTCATTTATAATTGCAGCACGTGTAGTTTAAGCGGATTGTGGCAATATTCCAAATGCAGTTTCTTATTTGATCAAAATATATTCAAATATGAAAATAAGTCACATGACCTCAGCCTTTGCTCTGTCCTTTTCTCCCTTCTCTTTGCCTCTCGGTTTCTCTCAGCAAACTACATGTTACTGTGTTGATAGTCCCCGAGCATATCTAACAGACTTAAATAGGATCTTTAAAGGCAAAAAAAAAAAAAAAAAAGTCCCAGAAACATGATTTGAGATATCAAATCCAATGGCTTCAATCATGTAGACCTGTGAGTCGAAGTGTAGAGGAACACACTGGCTCATTCATGTTCATGCCACATGGGAGCGACAGTGAACTTGAGAGCTAATATCAAGACTTCTGGTCCAGGGAAGTTTCCATTAGAAGCTTCAGCCTCCTCAAGGAATTTCAAGATGCTACAATGAGCTCTGACACAATATTTTTGTCTTCTAAACATTTGGAAAATGACTCATATATATAACAGACTCAGCAGGAAAACAGTCATGAAGCATTTAGAGAACAAAATTATAACTTCTCAGTCTGTTTCCAAGAACTGAGAGGAGACACTGGAGAGACAGGAAGGCAACGCTTACTGACTGCCTACCCTGGCTGGATCAAGCAGTAGAGCTTCATCAAAACCAACTCTGGACTTACGAACATATGCATCTCCCTCTATGGTCATTTCTCCACCACAAGAGAAGAAGGAGGCAATTTTCTGGTTTCATTTTACTTGGGAAACCAACCTTCTCCCTGATTGTTAAGAGTGTTGGCACTATTAATTTTCAACCCTTCTCTTCTCTCTCATTCCTCATAAAACAACATAGAGTTGCCCTGAAATTCTGTGACTTGCATAACATGAGAATCACCATGACAGGTTTATTACGAGTCCATGGTCAGACTTTCAGGTTCTGTCAGTGAAGGAAACTGCTGTGTCTCATTGATGGTCCACTGCCTTGTCTTCCAAGGTCCCAGTCAGAGGTGAAAATAGAAATTAATGTATTTTTCAGAGGCTCGCTCAGTCACCAATCTTCTGATTCTCTCAAGGACCCTGGCTCATGCTGTCTCCTTACTCAATCAATGCCTTGTGAGGACACAAACTGGAACTTTACAAGTAACAGGCTGAGTTTCATTACCCAAATGAAAGACCCATGTTATTGAAGTCTCATATAAGATGATGTCAAGCAGGCAAAAATATTTCTAAGTTAGCAAAGCTTATGCTGAACAGACTTTAATATTTAGGAATGTTGTAAAATATGTGCTTACCCTTTGTAAAGTATTATTCCAGTCACACTTCACATTCCCCAAGCTGTTAATGACCCCACATACCTAGGATAATAAGCACACCCTTCTCATTCTGGCATTTTGGAACCTCAAATTCTTTCATGTAATTTCATATACCACTACTTTTTCAGGCTAGAATCAGTTTGTTATTTTCCCATAATCCCCACATCTTTTCATTCCACACATCCCATATTTGCAGCTTCTATCTCTGAAGGAGTTAAAGCATCAAGTCCCTTTTCTTTACACACTATTTCATGACACATATCACTGTAATTTCATCTCCAGGCTTGGGAAACAACCATGCCTACACCAAATCCTGTCCCCATCAATCCATACATTCATCTTTTGAAAATGTAATTTCTATCATGTTAGTCTTTTGGATAAACCATCAATCTTCCCGTAGATATTAGGATAACGTCCAACAAGTGGCTTCAAAATACTGATTTCATGAATCTCCTTCTCAACACAGAGCCTCATAATTCTTCTCTCTTCTAAGTCTCAGTCATATTGGATTCCTCTCAGATCTTCAAACATACTGTACTTCCTCCCATACATTATTTTATTTTCTTTGGCTGGAATATTTCTTCCACTGACCACTTCTTATTCTTCCTTCAGATCTCAATTTCCTCTTGGTATCTCTGACCAAATACTTTACCCAATGGAACCCTGAAATTTTCCATAGCATTTATTTCATGCTTATCAGTATTTATTAATGTAAAGAGGGACATAGCTTGTCCATGGATGCATCTAGCATTTTTTCAATTAGCAATATTCCTAAAATATAATCACATTTAAAAGCATATTTTTGATACATAGCTATTGTCTAAAGTTGTCACCTTCTCCCTCAGATTTCATTATAACTGTACCTTTCCAGGAAGTCTTTGCAAAAAGAAAATGATTGGGCGAGGGTATGGTTGGTGTAGGAAGGAAAGAGAGGACTGGGGGATTTCCAGTGATTTGTGAAAGAGGAGCACAACAAAATCCAATGAAGGAAGTACTTAAGATGTACTTATAGCCATATGCACACCCTATGTATAACACTATGATGTACTTATAACCCTAAAGAAAAGAGGAGAAAATACACAAAGGAATGAAGAAAATTGTAGAGTGAGGGAAGGAATCTAAAGAACATGAAAACCCTGTGATGACAATGTTAATTGATTTTAGAGGCTTTTGCCTTCTCTGAAATTTGAGCAATATCCAGAAATCAGCCTAGAAACAAACAGTGTTCCAGGCCACTAAATAGAGGTTACAGGGGCTGATGTGTCTGTTTTTCCCACATCTCAGACTGGAAAAAAAAGTCAGAGAAGCACAGGCTGCTCTACAGTTCACCAGGCATAAAATGCCTGACACCTCTCTTGGGATCTTCATATTGACAAGCAAAGCAACCCAGGTTGTCAGATATTACCATTCTCAGCTTGGTCAGCACTGAGGGTATCTGGTCCCATGCTATTCCGCGGGATACAACACATCTAGGCCAGATGATTTAAGTTCCCACCATTTTTTGCCAAGCTTTCCCTGTTTTAACTTTGTAACCTCAAATCTTTCATTAGAAGTTATGCTTATATATTACACTGGAAGACAGAACACCCCATTATTTAAAATCTGTACACAGAAAACAACAGCTGCCAAGTCTAACTGAGGCTATAGAATATTATCTTGTATGTGAAAATAAATTATGCTTAAGGGAAATGAAAATTTATCATACACATATTATATAACCAGCACTGTCGTAAGCACCTTTGTATTTATAAGGAATGTTCTTAACACTATTTTTGCCCAATGTCAATTACATACTCTTGACTAGATTTTGATTCCATTTTTCAAAAAACACTGTGGATATTGGATATTCAAATTAGTCAATGTTGGATATCCAAACAATCTTAAAAAAGAACAAAGGCGGAGGACTTACACTTCCCAATTTCAAAATTTACTACAAAGCAAAGGTAATCAAGAGAGCGTAGTACTGACATAAAGTGAGACCTGCAGATCAATGGAAATTCAAGACCATCCTTTTGATGGGAGGTACTGAAAAATTGCATTGCAGAGATCCTGAATAGAGGTCAAAGTGCGGAATTGTGGGCATTCTTGTCATTAATATACAATAGTCTTATCTCCTGCCATAGACATCATATCCCTTTCACACACAATTGTCTCCCCTCCCAGTATCCCCAGAGTGTTATCCAGTTGCAGCATGAGCCTCAAAATTCAGTATCTTGGGATCTACATCAGGTCATAATAAGGTTCTTTTCGATTCAAAATCTTTTTAAATTGGCAATAGTTTCATTTTTAGTCTGCAGCACTTTTGCCTATGAAGCTTTCTAAAAAAACTTTTAAGGTTTTCAACGAATCTGACTTCACTCAACTCTAATTTAAAAAGCCACATAAATAACTGAAAAAAAAAAACCCACCTTTTTCTAGATGTCATTATAACTCTTTAGGTCAAATTAAGTCCTTATAGGATGATTTATTTAATATTTCTAAAAGTCCTTTTTTTTTTTTTGGTAATTGAGATGTTTCACTAGGAACCAACTTAATTCATTCAAAGTAGTAAAAAGGATTATAAAACACATGCTTTATTGACCTCCTCCTTAAACTGCACTTCACTTTTAGAATCTTTAGCTGGTTAGATAGGCTAAAGCTAAAAAACAATATTACTTTCCAAGCCAAAATGTCTTTTCTCTTCCAATTCATCCTACAAACTGTTCAGTTCTTTCTTTAGCTCATCTATTTCTATATTTTATCATACACAGCTAAAAACAGTGAGCTAACACTTTCATAATTCTTCCTGAATTCTTCTCAACCAAATCTGAAAGTTTATTATGTCTTTTTCTTTTTCCATCTTCCAAATGAACACAGGTGGTTCTGCTACTACATACCCCGGATCTTCACTTTTATAGGCTTATAGGACTTTTCTTAGCATTTCCCCCCAATTTTTCTCATATTTTTCTTGCCATTTATTTAGTTATTTCCTGCCAAGTGATTTCAAAGCCAAAACCATATATTTTAGCTTTATATTCCATTATCACCCCATCTAGATACCAATTCCAGTATAAATTATTTATTACCATGAAAAGCCAAAACGACACTAAACATAATGGCCTAAATATCAAACATTTATTTAATTTCAACCTCTTGCTCTGGGCTGGTCCTGTCCGCTAACCTTCTCCCATATCTACAGTTGAAGGGGTGATCACTTCCACCTTGCTGTCCTTGTCTGGTTCACAGTTCAAGAACATTCTCATGAGGCCAAGAGAGTTAACAGAAGCATACACGGTCTCCCAGGGCCCAGGCTAGGAATTGGCATTTGAGTCTATTTGAGTCATTAGACCAAATCAGATTCAAGAGAAAACCAATTCCAACCACATTCCTAAACGCACATGTAAAGAGACAGGCAGACAATTTTGGCCATTTTTGTACTCCTTTTACCACCACTCCTTTCATTTCCACATAAGACCATACACAAACCACTGGGAGTTTCTTTGACTTGTCCTTCAAAATAGAATGTAATCACTTCTCACACTTTGCTCCCTTTAGTACTTAGACCTAAGTCACTTCTCCCCCTCCTTGATTTCCTATTTATAATGTATTCTCCAAACATCAATGAGATCACATGTCTTGATTGACAATATGAAGTAAAATGACTCATCAGATGAGGTCCTTGATAATCAGATGAGGTCCTAAGATAATCTTACGTATAGTAAAATTCAAATTATCCACAATTGCCTAGAAGTCCATAAAGTCTAGCCTCTCTCCTGTCCCTGATGTCCTCTTCCATAGTTCTCAGCTTGAATGCTGCCCCATCTTACCAGTCTCTGTGCCATCCCTTTCTTACATTCAGATCTCAGGTGAGATCTGAGCATATTTCTTCCATTTGCTATTTTGTACTTGTTATTTCTTCCATTGAGAATGTTCATCCCTCAGGTGACTCCTTCTTTCATCTTTATCAAATTTCCATTTAAAAATCATCTTTTCAGAAATACCTCTTTTGACCCACTATAAAATATTCTCATCTAAGCCTAGACCTCTGATCCTACTATCTTTCCCTTCAGAGTATTTGAGACATTATGTTTATTTATTAATGCAACCCCTTCCTTTAAAAATTAAGGTCCTGGGGCCTCCCTGGTGGTGCAGTGATTAAGCGCTGCACTCTGGAGCTGAGGGCAGCGGCGGCGCGAGTTCGACGCCCAGCCAGGGAGATTTCCACATGGCTAAGCAGACCTCTCCTGCCCCGCCCGCTGCTCCTCTCAGGAGTGTATTTCCTTCAATCTGCCTGTTCTGTTCCCCACTCTGTCTCTGGTGAGCCCTCTCGCCGCCCCACACCTCTGGCCTGTACCCAGCTTGTATGCATAAATAAATAAGTCTTTAAAAAAAAATTAAACTCCTGGAGTATGGTTCTTACATATATATTTTTTAATTATCATATCTCTAGCTCTTAGAGGAGTATCTGGCATATAATAGGTACTTAAGAAAATAGTCTTCCTGAATGGGTAAATGAATAACTGTGTAAGTGGATGAATGAATGAAATGGTAGAAATGTCAGGCAAAAGAATAAACTGATAAAAATGGCATTTAGGGCTTTAGGTTATTGCAATTGGGGCTCTCAAGCAACAAATAGTGAGCTGAGAGACATCTAAGAAACAACAATTTTTGTCACTATTAGAAAAACAAGTTTAATCAATAGCTTGTGTAATTGTACACATAAGCTGGGGCACACTCTGAAATGTTGCAGGTCCTCTAGTCCCTGTCTAATGTCAGCTATGCCATGACTCTCATAGCTAGATTCACTATCTCTACACAGACAAAGCCGAAATATATGCCTCCATTCCTGCCCTCTCTTAGTTTCGTGCTTTTCTTTTTTGGTCTTTTTTGATGGGTCACAGGCACTTTAACCTCAGCATGACCAAGTTTGTGCTCATGTTTTTCCCCATCACTTTAGGGGGTCTCCTAGCACTTTAGTGGATGGCCCTACCACCTAGCTAGTTGTATAATCCTGAGATGTAGATGCCATCCTTCCTCTGCCTCTCCCACATCCAATTTTCAAATACTCTAATCTTTCCATGTTTTCCGTTCTCTAGTGGCATAAACACAGTACACAATGAGATACCACCTTACACTAACAAGAATGGCACACATTAAAAAGACAGAAAACAAAAATGTTGGCAAGGATGTGGAGAAAAAGGAATGCTCCTACACTGTTGATGGGACTGCAAACTGGTCCATCCTCTATGGAAAGCTGTATGGCAGTTTCTCAAACAACTGAAAATGGAGATTCCATACAGCCCAGCAATTCTACTCCTAGGAATATACCCAATGGACACAAAAACATTAATCCAAAAGGTCACATGCACACCTATGCTTATTGCAACACTATTTACAATAGCTAAAACATGTAAACAATCCAAATGCCCAAAAATTGATGACTGGATCAAGAAAATGTGGCACATGTATACAATGGAATACTATTCAGCGATTAAAAATGATAAACTAACACAATTCACAGCAACACGGATGGAGCTAGAAGGGATCATGCTCAGCGAAATAAGCCAGAAGGAAAAAGAAAAATATTGAATGGTATCACTTATAGGAGGAATAAAAGAGAGCCAAACAAGAAATCAGAAGGAGAAAATAGCACATAAAATATAAACAAAAGCAAAAATTAGCAGGCAACCACAAATAAGAGAAATTCTACAGGGGAGGGAGAGGAAGAGAGACCAAAATAGGGGAGAAAAGAGCACAAGGGACTCTGGTGATGGTTCACAGATGAACTGGTGGTAGGAAACCTACAGGGGATACACAATAATGTAAAGGATATAAATTAAATTAAAAAAAAAAACAGTGCAGACTGCTATTTCCTCTTGCATGGACTACTGTAATACCTAAACTTACACTGACTTTTGCTTAGTACTAATTCATTATCCCTTATATAGTCTTCTGTTCTTGTGGTTTACATGCAATTCTGTATCCACCATGTCTCTATATAATAGCCTTTGATTACTTCTGGGATAAAATCTTGGTCTCACATCTTTATTCCACTTTGCACATTTTTAATGATCTCTCAAACATGGCTCACATTCAAACTTTTGCTTTAGGGGCTGCATATGAGTAAATCCAAACTGAAACATACTCTGGATCAGTTTAAAAGCAAATGTTGAATGGATATGTGTTGGAATTAATAACCAAGGCTAAGATATAGTAAATACCAGTTTAATAGGGAATAAAAATAAATAATAGTTTCAAATTTACATCTCTCATCATAGTGAAGTTGGTAGCCTCAACTTGCCCTCATTCCTTCGTTTCAAAATACTTTCCCAGTTTTCTTATCCTCACCAATTCAGAGCACTGACCAGGCTTCAATGAATTATCTAAGTTTATCTATGTATCTGTGTGTGTGTATATGTATGTATGTTTCTGTCTACTTACCTACTTTTCTGTCTACAGCTGTCATCTATATCTTTGCATCATATATTGATTAAATTCAATGCCTAATCCAGTTGTTCATTTTTATTAAAACAACATAGAAAGCTCTTAGATGTCATAATCAAGTACATCTTTTCTCTTTTCAGATCTGGGTATCCTCTGAGCAAGAGGCTGAACTAAGCCCAGACTTGCTGCTTGGGGAGATGTGCTTGTCGATCTTAAACAGTCTAATAAAACTAGAAAGTAGGGCAACCAGCTGAGTAATAATCCTAGAAAATTTGAAATTAATCCAAGAACTAGAAATATGGTCCCCACGTTTTCAATTTCAATTTTCTATTCTGTCTCATCATTTTTCTATAATTATCATGAGCTTAAGATCATCATAGTAAGTCTTAATGTGTCCTATTATAGTTCTGTTACAGGACTATGCAAAGTGCATATAACAGTAATTTCTTTCAGTAAATATGCTGAACGAATGTATTTATTAATGGCTCACGGAGATAAGTAGGAAGGAAAAAAAAATTTCCCCAAAACAATAAACACTGTTTCCATTGACATCTTCCTCATAAATCTTAGAAGCACATTGAATCAAATAAGATTTAATAAATTGCTTCCCCACACTTCTATTAAGAGTAAAAAGACATCTTGAGTTATACAAATGAGAAAGAAGGTTAGAATATTTAGAAAATGTGTTGCATTTGATAAGTAATTCTCAATCCTGTTAAAGTTTCATACATGTTGTCACAAAAACGTTTACTCTTAAGTGTGAGCTCTGAAAGCTGAGCACATTTGTTCTATGCCAAAGCACTTCCGGAGCATAGCAAAGGTCGAATATTGGAATTTGTACTTCAGCTGCATGAAAATAAAGGGTGTCTAAAATATTTTGAAATGTCTTTGAAAATAGAATGAATACAGTAAAATTAGTTAGATTTTGGTGGTTTCGGTCATCTGTGGAAAATAAATACCCCAAAATTATTGCCTGCAAACAATAGAAAGAATAAAAGTTGGAAATCAGCAAAAAGAAGATAACAGTTACCTGAGGGAATAGGGGGAAGGGTGTAGGGATTGGGGAAGGGAGGAAGATGGGGTATGAGCAGGGGTGGTTTAGTGGAGGGTTTTAAATTATAAATAAATAAAAAAAAATAGAATGAATATAAAACATGTTTTAGTGTTCATGTTCTTGTGAATTGCTTCAATGAAAGAAAATCTGTTGAAGATTCAAGCTCTGTTAAAGAGTGAAAATAAATAGTTTCTATAATTATGATCACGGACATACCACATGCATAAGACAAAAAGTTTTCCTAGGTGAATCTTCTTGTGGTTGTTAACGTTGGCTAATTAGTACTGAAAAGTTTGTTAAAATGACATTTTTTATTTTTATGCAAAAATGGAGAGAATCCCCTTACACAAGTCAACAAGGTAAAAGTTTAAGATAAGTAGAATATTAAAGTTTTTTTTTTTAATTGAGATGACATTAGTTTACAACACTGGATATGTTTTAGGAGTACAAGTTCACACCTCTTTAAATGTGTGTTACCTTATTAGGTGCACCACCAAAATATCATAATCCTTCACCAGTCCATGGGATCCTATCTACCCTTTTCTCCCAATGCCCCCCCTCCACCTCTGGTTACTTTAGTTCTACAGTCAGAATCCAAGCACTGATTTTGGCTGTTCCTTTGCTTTTTTTAAATTCCACATATGAATGAAATTACCTGGTATGGCAAGTTTTACCTGCTGACATTGATGAATTCTACAAATAGGACTGTTTTTCTTTAATTACAGTAATTAAATTGTACCTTTAATACCGATTTTACAAAGTGAGGCCTCCAGCTTAATGAATATTCTTATTGTGTGTCCTCTTTGGCAAAGATATAGGAGTTGCTGTTTAAGCCCTTTGGACACCAGTTATTCACCTGTCCTGCCAGGTCTTCTCAGTTGCTACAGGAGCAAAACTAGAGGCAAGTTTTCCTTGGGTACCTGGCTGTGACCTTAGCTATACCTATGCTGCATCTAGTGCTCCTCTACAGGTTACCTATTTTATATACTGTTCTGGTTAGGTACTATGTTCCTTGTTTTTTAACTGATATCATTGCTTTTCAGTCTCAATCCACTTCTTGTGACTGCTATCTTTTAAAATCTCTGCATATGCAAATCCAAACAAGTCATTCCACATTCTTCCTTATTATTCCATTTCCTTAGAACTGCAAATTCCCTGGGGGTGTGAGCACCTCTTATCAATTCACCTTACCTCCTGTAGCATGCTACCTCTTTCTCACATGTGTTGTCTTTACTTCATCTAGGTCAACTTCTTATTCTCCCTCAGACCTTCATGCTTTAGCATTAACTGTTCTCTTTAATGGGACTATATAATTCTCCTTATCTTTCTATTGAATTCAAACTTCAAGATTCAAATGAACAATAAGCCGCATATTTTCTTCTCTTTACTGTAACAACTTTTCCCAAATCAAAATTGTAAAATAACACAAATGTATTATCATTCTGAAAGTCAAGACTTTGAAAATGGGTTTTACTGAGTTACAATCAAGGGGTCCACAGGGCTGCATTCCTTCAAGAGTCTCCATGGAACTTCTAGAGGCCACCTGAATTCTTTGGTTCACAGAATGGATGGATTTCTTTCAAAGTCACTAGCGTTGTATTGTCAAAGGTCTCTGTCAAACTTTGACTTCCATATTCCATTTATAAGGATCCTTAGGATAACATTGGGACCACCGTATATTATCTTCTATTAAAACACTCTTATCATAATTGTATCTGCAAAGTCTCTATGACTGTGTAAATTAAGATATTCATTGTTTGAAAGAATTAGGGTATAGATATCTTTGGGAGGGGGCATAATGCTTAGTATAATCCCCTTAAGGAAGTCTTCCTCTACCTCTCAAAATTTTCAATCCACTTTATTCATTTTAATTAGAAAGTTAAACTATTGCATTGGGAATTAGGATAAAACAAAAATATATATTGCAATTGCTATAAAGGCAAAAAAAGTAATGACTTAAAGTGTTTTCTATTTCATAGTACATGTATCCTCATTCATGATTATCAAATACCTCCCAATTATCCTCTATGCTTATAATTTGATGCACCTAAAACTCTTTTCTATACCTAGTGTATATACAAAATAGGTCACTTGTAAGAGCTCTTTTAATTGAAATAATGACAAAGGATTCAATCTGTTGTCATTAATCAGTGTTTCATTATTTATCCATGCTAAAGTTTAACATTACCTAAAACCTTTGAGGGTAGAAGCTAAGGCAAGATTCCAAAGGAGACACGAAAATATCCAGGCATTACCATAAAATAATTAAGGAGCTCTTTGTAAGGTTTTCTCTGGGAAAACCTTTTTCTGTGGGAAATGGATTCTGGAGTGACACCTTGAGCATGAGCTGGCCTAACAAATTCCAGTGTCTGGGCCCCCAACAAAGTCCTTGTTGTCTGGAGCCCCAGCCCCTACTCTCACCAACATCAGGTATGAATCTAGGCTCCTGGGCAGTTTCCCAAATATGCTGTCTTTGAACCACTTTAACACAATGGAAAGATCTTTTGTAGCATTTCCCTACTTTATCTTATATAAAATCAATTACACAAATATTGCTAAAGTTTTAATCCAAAGAGTCATTATAGAACTGGTTTTCCTAAGAATGCAAGGTTTGAAAGTATTTCTTTTTTATTAGGAAGCCACATTTATAAAGGTCCTTGAGGATTCCCTACAAATGACAGCTCTTGATTTGTATTGTCTTTGCACAGATGGTGTATGTGTGTATGGATAGGGGGAATAAGCTCACTGCCTTTACATTAGAGCTCACTTTTGTCTAATGATTTTATTTCACTAGATAAATAAAAATAGGGAATAAATTTGTTAGAGGTGGTAGCATGATGGCAGGGGTCCCAGCAGGCAGGCTGGCTTTGTGAGTGCCATCTTGCCCATCTCTAACTGTGGTTCAACACAGCTCCCAGCATGACATGAACCTGACTTTCTGAAAGGCATGGGGGTGATGCTGCAGGGAATCAGCGGCAGAGCAGAGGGGCCATGTTAGACTGTAAAGACTGAACATGAACTTTCTCACATTTCTGTTGGACCTCCAGCCATCTTGCCAGCAATTCAGACAGATACAAAGGGAAAAAGCAATGGACATGAGTTTGTTCTCTATTAAAAAAAAAAAAAAGAAGAAGAAGAAGCTTCTAGGTAAACTCTGTTTATATCTATGATTATTATTCTGTTTATTGGTCTATTGGTGATTTCCTAGGGATCAAGGGAAGCAAGGATGCTTGTGGGTTTTGTTTTTGCTTAAATGTGGTTGGTTATATGTTCATGATTTTTACTTTGTGGTTTTGAAGCTAAATCATTGCCCTACAACAATACAGGAAATTATAGCAATCTTAATCTATTAATCTGCTAAAATAATTTTCCTCTAAAAGTTTCCATTAATATTTTATTTTGATGTTGAATCAAAATGCAAAGATAAAATATGCAAGTTAAGAATCACATTTTTGAATAACCTAAAAAAGATATTGCTTGTGAAGATTTATTATGGATAACCTTGGTTTCTCCTACCTTTAGTCAATAAGAGGAGGCATTAAGGAAGATGATTTTGAGGAGAAAAGAAATGAGTTAGTCAATAAGCTGGGCTCTTGGATCATGGTGAAGGATTTTGGATGCTTTGGTGGTAGACATAGAATGCTTACATACATCTAACATATGTTAATATGTGATTTCCCCTAATCACATGCAGAGTTATAAACCAATGTTATCTCAGTAAAGATAATTTTTTAATTAATTGGGTTCTTATTTTTATAATCAATTTTGTTTGTTTGAGAAGCTTCTAGAAGCTTTTAATAGCAAACAGAATAGTTCCAGTACTTTTAAATGTTAGTCAGTCTTTTCCTCTGTGTTCTCTTTACCTCATTAGGGAAAATTTTTCACTAGGATGGGGTAAGAGGGGATACAGTAATTTACTGAAAACAAAACATTGTTACTTTTTTCTTTTTTCACAGACTGGTCCAGAGGAAAACACAAGGGACTAAGAATCAGAAGCCAGATTATCTATTTTTCCTTCTGTTGACTCTTCACTTTCAAATTTACTTTCTACTTTTGTAAATAAAGGTGGTAATGTTTAGCCTCCTGACATCACAGGGCTGATATAAATATAAAATACATAAAACCATGTTAAGAAATTTAAAAGTGTATATGAGTTTTAGGAAATTATTGACTTTCCCAAATAGTTTACAAAATGCTTTTTAGAGATAGAAGTATATTTTACATTAATTTGCCCATAAATTTTTTATTGTGAGAAACAAAGTAAGAGAGTGATTCCATCTGCTAGGTAATGTAAATTGCAGGGGAAAGTAAGTAGTGCATTACACAGATTATCTATACCTAAGATCCATCATGTTCTTGAAATATTATAATAACCATTAGAAAAGCTTTATCATCTAATTTATATTTTCAAGGTTTTAAAGGAATGTTAATAGCAATAATTCTCAGTGATGACTCAGTCATAATATAATTCTATGGCACAAATGCTGTTATTATCTCTGTGTTACACAAGACGAAACTGAGACAGATATGTAAAGAAACTTGCATAAAGTCACAAGGTAAAAAGTACTAAAGTATCCTAAGCTTCTGACTTTACAGACTGAGCTACTTATTAGAGAGAACTATACATTTAAAAGCTTTCTTTGATAGCACTGGGAAAAAAGGTTTAATATTAATTACTGATTGAGGAGACATATTAAACATGTTCTATGTTTCTTAAAAGTTGTTCTGAATTTGTACTCAAAATGCTATGTCTATTCAAATCTCAGGTCTATTTAGCTGGTTAGGGATTTGGCTTAATTTAGTTCCCAAAGTGTCTCAGTTCTCATTGTCTTTACACTTCAGAGACCACAAGCAAGTGCTAAAATAGATATGTAATGATTAATAGGCTTTGAGACTTGGGGAACCAATCGTTTCAATTTTGTTCTGTTCTTAAAAGACCAGAGTAGAAGTCATATTGTTACCAAATTCCTGACATTGGTAAATCCCTAATGTTTTCTGAGTCTCAGCTTCCTTTTCTGTAAAATAGAGATAATGGTACCCAATTCACACTGTTGTTGGGGATTAGATAAGGAAAAAAAAAACATGTAGCACAGTTCCTGGTATATGAAAAGTTCTTAAGCAGTGTTGGGTAAATTATAACAAGCTCCTTTGTGGAAATGGGGTGATCCAGTATTGTTAAGTTGAGTGACTGGGAATTTATACTTATTATCCAAGGAAGTAAAAACCAAAAATATCACTAATGCACAGAAGGAAGATGCCTACAAAATTACTCTATTTTCAAAATAAATCTTAATATAGCAAATATAACCCAAAACATGGGATACAAAGTAACTTAATCAAATCCTCTTCAGGCATATATTGTACATGAAAGTTCATGATTTGATTCTGAAAAGAATTTCCAGTCTGAGAAAGAATTTTACATTGTCATTCTCCATATTTATCACATCTGGTTAGATATAAGGAAGCAATTTTAATGCTCGAGAATAAAATTGTATAATCAACTTTAGATAACAGTTTAGTAGATTAGGTCAAGAGTAGAAAGGATTTGCAGCATTCTCAAAACATAATAAAGAAGTAACACAAAGCCTAGAGTCATTCTCATATGTATATAGAACTGATTTTTCTCTGCCAGGGCATTTTTTGTTAGATCAGTAGAAGAAATCCAAGTGTTCTAACTCTAAATAGTAAAACACACACACACACCCCACTTTCAATTTGAAAATGGCAGGTCTACCAATCAGAAAATCATTTTATATGCAAGCATGCCGGGGAAGGCTACTCCTATACTCTTTTATTGCTCATCTAAAAATAATTCTCAGGATATGAAATAAATTCTGATATATATCTGAAAAATGAGGTTAGTTGACAGATTGGAAGTCTGTGCAAAACTTAAAGCAGGCAAAGTTTGTCATCAAGACTTCTTTATTTTTTGTTTGTAGTACCTTCTCCTTCCTCCCACAGCTCTTGTCTCCAAGTATATAAAGGTTCTGGAGTCAGATCTGTTACCTAATCTCTTTGAGTCTTTATTTAGTAATCTGGAATATGTAACAAGTAACAGCTGCCTCTGTTGAGGCTGTGAAACTGATCTTACAAGATAAGTCTCAAGTACCTGGAACAATGTAGGCATTCAAAAAATAGTACTTATCATAACTCATGCACACCTGGATTTATAACCTAGTCCTACTTTCATGACATGGGATTTTATTGATGGACATACCACACTCACAAACAGGCATATCCACAATAAATACAGAAACACAAACATACATACAAAGGCTTGGAAGTGGGTTTTATAAGACATTTCAGAATTAATGTAAAAATATGACTAAAATATGGTTTCTGTTATTGAGCCAATTCACAGTTTAATAGAAGAGACGATGGTTAAACAAATCAATAAATTTTGATGCAGGTGGCTCCATGAATAGGTTAATGAAATGTCTACTTGAGTGATAAATCCTGAATCAAGGCATACGGCCAGAAATGGACAGAAAAGAAGGAGCTGGGATTTCAGAGCATCAACAAATGCCATCTGAGGAGCGACCAAGAGGGAAGAATCACAGGAAATCCTGAGGTTTCTATCCTAGGTGCCTGGGAAGGTAGTAGATCTAAGAAATAAATTCAGGTTTGTTGGAGAAATAAATGATTTTGATTTTTAGGTATGTTAAATTTAAGGTGTTCTTAGATCATGAGGAAATGCCAGTGGTTAAGCTTTAAATTTCAGTCTTACTTCCAATTATTTCCATCCTATGCCTAAAAAATGTAATAGCCCGAAGTTCGATGATTCCAAATGCCATAACTAGCATGATTGTCACAGATAAAGCTTGGATGTCTCCTCTTCTATAAAATGTTTATATTTTAGCGAGAGCCTTAATGCCATACTGCAATGTCTAATGTTCTCCCATCAAAACATAAACACACACACACACACACAGTGTGAAGTAGGTAAGTTGGATAACAAGATTTTTTCATGTTGCATTGGGTCCAAAGTAGAAACGTAATTTGCAATAAGCTATGAATTTGGCTGCCCTTCAAATTCTAATTCTGAGCTGCCTTCTCTACACCAGTGACACTGAGTTATTGTAAATATGCTCTTCAATTCTGTCAACTACTGAATATATGTTCTTTGCTAGATAGTTATTGCCACATTAGGAATTATTTTGATTAAACATTAAGCTAGACCTTTCCCAGTCTTGTCATATGAAGCCTGTAACCTCATGATATAGAAAGTAGATGTTGCCTCTAGAAATGTGGTATATGCTCTCCTCTCAGTGGGGCCTGCACACATCATACATGCTATGAATGACCAGACAGTCATCCCTTTATAAATCACAGCCTATTGGTTCCCTGACAGTGCCAAATGATTTTCACAAGATTCTAGAATTCCAGAGAGACCAAGTGGAGCAGAAGGATGTAAATAAAACAGTGCATGAATAGATCAGCCTCCACCAAGTTGGCAAACTAGAGGCTCAACAATAGCAGTGTTAGTCTGTGAGGAGGGTATATCTAAAATAAACTGGGAGGGAGAATCTTAATCCTTTAGAAATTAAATTCTAACTTCAGATTAGTCCCAAGTTTATTTTTAATTCTATATACAAACAAAATTAAAGATCCCCTAGAAACATGTTTATGCTATAAAGATTACCCTAATCTCAACAGCATTAAATCACTTATCACAGTGATGATTGATTGGTAGTGGTTTGCAACCACCCCATTTAAGAAAAAATCTGGATCTACCCTTACTGAAGCACAGATGTTGAGTTTAATTACTAGGCATCTGACAGTTGTTAGAAGGAGAAAGCAGCTCACATGCAAGGAGATTCCCGCCTCAGCTGAGATGTGTGCCTTTCTAGGATCAGCCTGGGGCAGAAGCAAGGTTAGGGTGGTGCCACCTAACCATTCATCCTATCACCTTCCCTGTGCATCACTTCCACACATAGGCTGTTAGCTTGAACATTTTCTTTCATATTTCTCTGTCTTTTTGAGAATTTGCTATTATACTGCATAAGGCAAGTCATTTTATGAGCACCAAATAGAGCATGGCAACCAGAGATTTTCCAGATAATTAAAAAAGCTTCACAATCACCCTGAAGACTGTGCTGCATTATACTGACCTGTCAATACTATGAACCATTGGTGAGTAGTTCTAGGAATTGCTCAGACAATAAATAGAAACATTAAAAAAACTGAAAGGAAAGGAGAAAGAGCCTATTATAAAACTATATTACAAAACCCTAAAACACATTCAGTTTAAAGTAGATGTCTTTAAGGAAGATGTGAGAAGAAAAAGTTTAAACTTCTTTATAGTTTCCTCTGTAATGCAATGTATAATAAGTGGCCATTGCTACTGAACACACTGGTTTTTATGCAAACATGAAATTGAACCTCATAAAGTGATTTTACTGTTATGATTAAACAATTCTATCAAAGCCTAACACTCTGGAGGGAAATTACTCTGTTGAATTATCCCTCCTGGCTTACCATAAAAATTGTTAAAATGTGTAGGACCTGCTTTATATGAGGGGACACTCTTTAGCCTTCTGGATGCTTTGAATCATATAAATGTAGTCAAGTCTCAAAGATCCAAACTTGATTATTAGTTTGCGAATTATTCATTTTGTGATGGCTTTATTTATTTATTTCACCTTATCATCATTTTTTTGTTTTGTTTTTGTTTTTGCTTGCTGATTCTGTGTTTTAGTGCCTCCAAGAGAGAATGGAAAGTTGAGGAGTAGCAAATAAAACACAAAATGGAAATGGACGTTTCTTTAAGATTGGGTTAAAACAGTGTCTAGAGAATCTTGATGTTTCAATTTCAGCTAGGCAGGGTTTTCCCGACTGCCTCCACTTTCCTGGCCTCCAAAAGACTCCACTGCCATGAATTAAGGGCTGACTGAAGAACTGGATAAATGGCATCAGAAAAAAGCAGCATGCTCTGGAATATATGCAGCAGTTACTCCCTGTTCCATATATTTGATATCTCCCCCACCCCATCTCACGTCTACTCCTCTTTTACTTTTCAAAGTGGGGCACAGAGACACTGAACTTCAGAGGGTAACAAGAGGGCAAAGACAGAACTGGGGTCTGGACCCAATTTCAAAGCCAGAGTTCTTTCCTTGCCGCCATGTCCACTCATTTAGAGAATGAATAATATAGCTGTAATATTAAACCAGGTGTAACAATTTGTCTGAAGTTCTCTATTTATATAAAATTGGTTTGTGATTTCTCAGAGCCTGAATCCTTGACCTAGCCTCAAAATCAAAATTTATTTTCCCCTGTTGTTATGATGGGAAACACAATATTTGTTAGTGAACTTTTGTTCTCTCATTAATATACTTTTGTTCATTGGACAGAGTCCAATTAATTAACAGTTCAATATGCAGAAGAGTTTCTGGAAATGAGGTGTCTTATAGCTTGAGTCTGAGGGGTAAATTTGGGTGGATTTGGGTCTGTCATAAATGCATGTTTTAAGTAGGTCTCCTATTGATTTATAATTCACTAATTTTGCCAACTGTAGCATATGGAAATCACCCCTATAGTAAAGAGAATTGCCATTTAATACATAGACAGATGCTAAAAGTTGGTTGACATTTATGATGTTTAACTGTTTTCCCTAGTGACATTTCAACCATATTTATTGCTTCAAAGTTAAAATTAAAAGATACAATTTTAGAGATGCCCGTAGTTTCAAGGCAAATGATTTTCAGAAATGAATGATAGGGTAAATTATACATATTCAAATTTTTTTCAAAAATGCTAGAAATGTTAAAGACTGAGAACTCTAAACAGTGTTTTTATAAAAGGATTTAGAATACTGAACTATTTTCAAGAAAATAGTAGTTTGATAATGAAATAATCATTTAATTATGAAGTTTCTTTTTTTTTGACTCATAGAAAATAGCACTGAACCATCATTTAAATTACAATATTCAATCCTCATAGTTACAATGGGGAAAGTGAGGCTGGACAGACTAAATAATTTGTCTGAGTACACACAGCTCATCATTGATGATAAAGTTTTCAATTCTACATGCCAGCACAGGTTCTACTCTATATCATCCCCGTCTCTTTTTGTCTTAAATATAAAGAAATTAGAACTGTGGTCAAGACAGAGGAATCTTGAGACTAATAAAATGGTTGGTTAGCATAGTGCATTTCTGCAGCACTGGAAACATCTCATCTTTCAATAACCTTTACTATTTAGTAGGACAAGATATCCTCAAATCATAGATCCAACATGGATCAATAACAAAAGCATATAAAGAATTCTTACAACCCAGCAACAACAGCAAAAACAGACAACTGGATTAAAAAAATGCCTGAGGAGCTTAATAGACACTTCTCCAAAGAAGACAAATGACCAAACAAGCTCATTAAAAGATGCTGAACATGACATTTTATTAGGGAAATGAAAATCAAAGCTACAATAAGATATTACCTTATGCCTGTGGGAAGAAACAATAAATGTTGACAAAGATGTGGAGAAAAGGGAACCCTTGTACATTGCGGGCGGGAATGTAAACTGGTGCAGTCATTATGGAAAACAGTATGGAGAATTCTCAAAAAATTAAGACAGAAATACTATATGATCCTGTGTCTTATGAGCTCCCAGGGTTGACTTTTCTTTTTATTGTAATGTCAGTACCTGACTTAAGTTTGATGCCCAAGCATCTGCCTCAAAGAAGACTATCTCAGACAAACATATTGCCACCATCTGACCAGACAAAGAACCAGGCTTCACCCAAAGACTCCTTTGTTTTACAGATCCTGGTTAATATAGATAATTGGTCAGTTGGGACTGAGTTATCTTTATCCTTTTGCTTTTTCTTTTGTCCTCCTCTTAAGCTTTAAATTCCTGCTCTTATGATTTAAATTTACCAGTAAAGAATAAGCTCATGAAATTTTAGACTCCTACCCTCAACACCAATAAAAGCAGGACCCCAGGCCACGTATCTGAATGCATGCATGCATGCATTCTCTTTCTCTCTCTCCAAACCTCACTGTGGCCCACATATACTGTATAATTTCCAGGTCTTATAAGTAGTAACTCTCTTTTTTTCTTCAGATTTTCATGATGGTTACTGCTAAGTAGTATCTTGCAATTGTAATAAGAACCCTAGCTGGTCTGGTCATAATACTGACTTAAAGGTGAAGTATCTATGAGAAAACTACCAGAACCCAGGTGAGTGCTCCCTGGTATTTCTAACCATTAACTTTATTATCAATATACTGAAGTAACACAAAACATCCAGCTATTCCACTTATGGATATTTATCCAACAACTATGAAAACACTAATGTTAAAGATATATGTTCATTGCAGTATTGTGTTTAATAACCAAAATTTTGTTTAATAACGAAAACCTAAATAGTCATTGAAAAATGAATGTGTAAATGAAGATATGGCATATATAACGACGGAGTAGTACTCAACTATAAAAAAGAGACTCTTACTATTTGCTACAATAAGTGAGATTGAGAAAGACAAATTCCATATAATTTCACTTATATGTTGAAGATAAAGAAATAAATGAGGAAACAAAACAAAATCATACTCTTTGACTTAAAAATAACAACGTGGTTAGCAGAGGAGAAAAGGGTAAGAAAGTGGGTAAATCGCGTGAACAGGGTCAGTAGAGTGAGTGGAAGATGAAATTAGACTTTTGGTGATGATCAAATGCAGCATATACAGTTATTAATTATAATGCTATTCAACTGAAATCTATGTCAGAAACCAACATTACTTTGATAAAATTAAAAATATCATTTAGAACTATTAATAAAAGTATACTTAATGTTGATAAAATGAATGTAGTTGCCAAATCAGATGTTAACAAGGATTCATTACTGGGAAATGGGAATAGACATCATTAGGGAGGAGTGAATTCTAACTAGGTGAGGAGAAGGTGGAAGCACAATGGTTGGGTTACATTGCTTATTCCAGTGCCTTGGTTAATGGTCCTGTGTTGAACAGAAGATTAAGTACTTGAAAGTGTATTTGTGAAGTTTGTTTTCAAGTATGAGATTCAAGGAATTCAAATATATTTATGAGCAGACGTTTATGTCTACCAAGGGTTATTCAAAGTATGTTTTTAACCCCTGTGTGCTACTGCAGGACTTTGTTTCATTTAAATTCCCAAAGATTGAGGCTGAAAAATGGGCAGAAGAACTAAAAAGACACTTCTCCAAAGAAGAAATGCAAATGGCCAAGAAGCATATGAAAAAATGTTCAGCATCACTAATTACCAGGAAATGCAAATCAAATCCACAATGAGATACCACCTCATACCAGTTAGAATGGTTTACATTAAAAAAACTGGACACAAGTTCTGGAGAGGATGTGGAGAAAAAGGGACTGCTTATAGCATTGGTTGGACTATAATCTGGTCTAATCACTATGGGACGCTTTGTGGAGTTTTCTCAGAACACTAAAGATGTATCTACCATATGATCCAGCAATTCCACTCCTAGAGATCTACTAACAGAACTCAAAAACACTGATTAAAATGGAAACCTGAACTCCTCTGTTTACTGCAGTACTATTTACAATAGCCAAGATCTGGAAACAAACCAGATGTCACAAAATAGATGAACGGATCGAAAAGTTGTGGTATATTTGCCCAATGAAATATTACTTAGCAATCCACAAGACAAACTTACACCATTTGTGACAATGTGGATGGAGCTGGAATGGCTTATGCTAACCAAAATAAACCAGAAGGAAAAAGATAAATGTTGACTGGATGGCTTCACTTATATGGGGGATATAGAGAAACCGAACAAACGTTCAAGAAAAAAGATAAAACTAGCAAGCTGACCATAGATCCGAGGCACACAAGGGAGGGGAAGGAAGAGGGGTCAAAACAGGAGAGGGGAGAACACAAGGGAATATGGTGTATCACAGGTGATATGGTGGCAGAAGAACTATGGAGTCTACACCATGGGGAAAGAAACCAATTACTGTACAAAAATGAACAATGATGTAATAAATAATAATAATGATTGAGGTCTTCATAGATAAATTTTATTTATGTGCCCAGTATTAGCTTATCCTCTTATATTTGCCAATTTCCTCCTCTCTTTCCAAGGTCTTCTAAGTTGAGGAGGTATCTTCCCAACATCTCACTACATGCTAAGCTTCATGTGAGCCTCTCACCAGACACTTCTGTCAATCAAGGAAGCAGTTTCAGGTTCCTTACAATATCCTACCTCCGGATACTTAAAAGAGCTATAGGAGCGGTGGTAGAGGAGTGCTATAACTGGGCTATAGCCTCAAAAGGACAGTGCCCAATAGAGGACAGGTCACTGTGGGTTTTCACCCATGTGCACAATTTTAAGTCCACTCTAGTTCAGGGACCAACAACAATGGGTTTATTTAATAAACAAGGGAAACAAAGAAATAAGGCCATGAGTGGCCGACTCGCTCACCCCAGAGAGTGTCTACAGTGTCCAGAAGTCCCAAAGAAAAGGTTGCTGGTTCAAGGTGGTGCTGTCCTGTCAAGCAGGCCCTGGAGCTTGTGCCACACTGGCAAGTAGGGGGCCAGGATCACCGCAGCTGGAGACACTCATACGTGGGGCCTCTGAGATGAAACCACAGCAGCCTGCAGCAAGGCTGGAGGTCAGGATGGACAACATCAGATACTGGACCAGACAGCAATGGAGGCAGCGGCACCAGGGGTGGTGCTGGACAATCAGGAATGGTTAACAGTTCTCAAAGGTGACTCAGACACAGAATGCGGGTCACCCATCAACAGTGCTGGGCAGCACTGACCAGTAGTGCCAGTCACAAATAGTCACCATTGGGTGGTGATTAACAGCTCTTTGTGAGTTGTTGGCCCACACCAAGAACAAACAGCTCTTTGAGACACCAGGCTGGGGGCCTTTGGTGCTTCTTTGAGGTGGTATCAGATGTAGATTAGAGGCAGGTGTGGATGGCCCAGCCTCTGTGAAGTGCTTTAGTCCCTCTTCAAAGCTTTTGGCTTTTTTATTCAGAGGTTAGCTGCTGGATGCTTCTTTTTTCTTCTTTAGAAGCCAGGAACAGGGTCTGTGAGAGTCCCAAGCCGGCTCCTGCCCTAGCTTATATCTTCTTCCAGCGTCCCCCATCTACTAGTCTGATTAGACTACCAGTCAGCTCATAGCTCGCATCTGCTCAGTCTATTCGATGTTCCAGGCACCAAATCCTGGGTCTTTCCACTACCCAAAGCTGGAGGGAGCCACAGCATTGAGCTGGCCCAGTGGGGTCCCATGCTCCTCCCTGCAGCCCGGGACCAGGGTTGTGGGGCCAGCTATCACCTCTTATGGCAGAGTTTGCTCCTGCACAGGACAGCCTTGTCTCTGCAGTCCCAGAGGGGCTGCCTGGTAGTGGAAACACTGCTGCCCTCAGCACTGCTGGCCTCCGCCTGCAGCCTGAGCCCAAGGGGAGCCACCGGTGGTGGGCCACCATCTGCTGCAGCAGGCACTGCCCATGAACAGCTTCTGGGGCCAGGCACCGGAGGAGGCGCTGCTCACAGGTAGCAACTCCTGGCACTGGCGAAAAGAGGCCGTTTTTCCATTGGCTCCTGCCGCTTAACTGGTGGCAGGAAAGAGCCAGTCTTGTCCCACAGCTGCGCTGTGGGGTTCCAGTTTCAATATCACCAGCAGAAATATCCACTGCTGAGACTATGGATGCCTGGCGGTTGGAGACCTCAAGGTGCACACCAGCTCCCAAGGAGTTCAAGACTTTTCTATCTTCTTCTCTTCACTGTCTTCCCCCCCAAGGAGGAGTAATCTTCATAGCTGATTCATTTTTGAGGCTATTGCTTAGGTCATATTTTCTATGCACAATATTTTAAGGAAAATAAAAATGAAAGCATTCTTAGTCATAATTTCTTTCCTTCCTCCCTCCAACCAGACTAGTAACCGAGGCAGTCAGTCCACCACTCTCCCTCTCTTGAAGGACTGTCTTTCTGATCCATTTGGCATCTAGAACAAAGTTACTACTGATTAGGCTCTAGGTAGGTGGGTAAATTTTGCTCTTGGTCTTTCTCTCTGACTTCTCTCCTGGGGCTGATGGAGTTGCTTTGCTTCAACACAGCTTCCCATTGCAGGGGTAGGATGGTGCAGCTCATTAGATGGAGTCATTACTTTCTTATACCGGGCATCCCAGGTGTGTTCACTTTCTATTACTATGTTACAAATTCCCATAGCTGAGGCACCTTAAAGATACACCCATTTATTCTCATTTTTGTAAAATCATCTAGTCTTTGGGGGTTGTGAGGTACAGTCTACTCTACAAAATCCTGCATGAATACTCAGCCCAAAGCTCCAGTTAGTGGTGTAGCATGTCTTTGTGTGACCAGCATTTATCTTACACTCATATTGTGACCCAAGATTTCACGGGAGGAAAGATAATCTAGCTGAGTTAGTCCAGGTCTTTCAAAGGCAAATACTAAGACATGGTTAATTTACAAGGACTTTAGTAGCGAAATACCTGCATGCTGGAAAATGGGGTTGTAGAGGACCAGAAAGGCAGAGAGAGCAGACAGACCATGATGAGAGCCTGGTCCCAGTGAAGGAGAATGGAAAAGGAGATTGGTCTGAAGTGTCTAGCGTTTGGTATAATCTGAGGAAAGCTAGCACAGCTGTCAAGGACTCCTCAAGCCAAAGTTAGCTGTTAGGAGTCCCTTGTTGCTCAGGAAATTGTTTGTCTTAGTGCTCAGCCTGCACTTAATGATTGGTAAGGAGCAGCTCTGCAAAAATCACACCTCAGTGAAAATACAGTGATGGATTTTAAAGAGCAGCAACTGGGGTCTTTGGTCAATTATACTCCCTGTAGTTGAAAATTGAGAGGCAGAGTCTCATGACAGTCTCACCAGCTGACATAGGATTTTGGTATTCCCTGGTCACATAATCAAAATACCTAATAAATGCTGACTTAAAAACACCCTCCCTTATTGCCTTAGAGCTGAATGGCTCCATATCCTCTAGGATTCTGGGCCATCCTTTAATTAACTACAATCAAGTCCATGCCGTTTATTAAAGGAAGTCAGCACTTTCTCATCCCAGGCTTCCCAGATGTGTTCATTTTCTACTGCTGCGTAACAAATTACCACTCCCTTAGCACTGTAAGGAACACCCACTAGTGTCCTTCCCAGGTCAGAAACCTGGGAGGGCTCAACTGAGTCTCATAAGGCAGAAAGGAAAGTGTTGACCAGATTAGGATCTTATTTAGAGTCCTGTGGAAAAATTCATTTCATAGTTCCTTCAAGTTGGTGGCAGAATTGAATTCCTTGTGGGTTTAAGACTGAGGTTCCAGTCTTCTTTTTGGATGTCAGCCAAAAGTACTTTTAGTTCCTAAAAATCTGCTTGCTGGTCCTTCCACCGCTCCTCTTCAGCTCTGCAATGAACTTACCTACCTTATACCAAATCCCTTTTAAACTTCAAATCTCTTTGACTTTCTCTTCTACAACAAACTGGAGAAAACTTTCTGCTTTTAAAAGTCTCCTGCAATTAGACTGGGCCAACCTGGAGAATCTCCCTAACTAAGGTCAATTGATTAATAGCCTTACTACATCTGCATGTAATGTAGCATGATCACAGTAGTGATATCTCATTATATCCATAGGGAGTATTCTTAAAATACTGCCTTCCACACAAGTTATTTTTAGAAGGCTTATTCTAGTTCTCCTTGATTGCTTTCCCCAAATGCTATTCTCCCACCCTCCTTTTCTTTACAATACTTTGTCCCATACTGTACAACAGAATTTTTTGTAGAATTCATCAATATTGCAATAAAAAAATCTCTCACGTGTGGCACATTTTTACCATCAGCTGGGATATTAATAAGATATTTTATCAGAGCATAACTAATATAAAAATTTAAATATGAGAAATTGCTAACTTTCTTCCTGGTGAAGTTCTCATTATTTGGTTCATGACTGTCTCTCCGGGCCACATCTCCTTAAAGAATGCATCCTCCTCTTATGGAGTCATGTGGCTTTCTCAGACAGACAGTGTCACAGTTCATCACCTGCCCCAAACTACCCAGTTACTCTGAGACTTCTCTGAGGCCTCTCAATTCTTAGAACACAGGTGGGTTTTTCTGGTCTGCTACAGAAAAGGAACCTGAAAAACACAAGGTTTTACTTTCTCCCCTAAACAGAAGCTGATGGAGTGGCCTTTCCCATACCAAGTCTTTCTACCCTTCAAGAGGCTTCTCTAGTCCCTGGTGCAAACTAGCTCCTATGGAGACACCCAGCAGTCTGCCAATCATTTGCAAACATGTCTAAAGTCTGCAAAGTGACTATACCAGTTCTGGAATCACCTACACAGAGGAATTTCCAAATTGCTCTCCTCTGCATACCTAGACATGTAGCCTTCTAATCCCAGCATGTAAGTGCTTTGCCAGTTTTATTGGTCAGATTTGCAATTGCTTCTTTCACTTCTGGTTTATATGGCTGAGGTCAGAGTGTTAAGTTTTATGGGTTAAATATAAGGCACTCACTGTTCCTTCTTGTTTTTCTTGTCTTAAAGAGTACAGTACTGGAGTGGCAGAACTTAATGAATCAAGTCTTTAGAATGACACTCAGAGCAGCACCTGCTGGCAGCTGGAAGTGGCATTGCTGTAAACCCTCTATCCATGGTCAGGCAGTGTTCACACTGGAGCCTTGTTAACTCACTACCCTTTAAACTGATGAGACACATTCTTATTTTTATAAGGTGTTTTAGATCAGAATCATTTTTCATGTGTTGATTCCACCTGGCTATCAACTTTAAATATCTCTCATAATAGAAAAGAGATAGAGAGTTGCTTTACTGTGTGTCTTTTTATTGTAGCTGCAAAGATTTTACATCTTTTATCTGCCCTGTCACATTATGTTAATACCTAAAATAAATATGGGAATTTGATATTACTCTTAAATATTACTCTTAGATACCTTGCATGTACTAGGGAGAGTAATCATATCTCCAACTGGTAAGATAAAGACCTGCAGGACTGATAATGGCAATTCTTAATGATTTGATGAGGAAATCAAAGGAAGTGGTGGTCATGAAGATTCCTATGATTTGACATGCATTACCAATCACTTGCATCAAGAAATTGACTCGATGGCTTGACTTCAAGAAAATCTTTTTTACAGATGCAAAACTTGAAACTTTCCTTTGTTGGTCCCCTAATGAAATACTTGTAAAAAAAAAAAATATGTGACAGCTACTTTTTAAAAATCTTCAAAATAAAATGTGATTTTTTTCTAGAGACACTGTTTTTTAAATAAGCTGGGATCAGAGTGACATCCTGTAAGACAACCCAGTTGATATGCTACTCATCCCCAGGCAGAAAATTTTATTGCCAAACAAGCATTGCATTTGATCAATAAAAATCCCTCAAAACATTTCTGTACTGCAACCTAATCATTTTCAGGACCCATACAGAGCTTTATACAGATTTTTATGGTTCTTCCACATGATGAAAACAGTAGATTCCAGTGATCTGATAACCCAGAGAAGGTTGCTTTAGAACAAAAGTGATATTTGGTTAGTGTTTTTTTTTTTTTTTTCCCTGTGCCAGGTTTTGTTGGTAGGTGCTAAGGGACTATTTATAAGCCTCAGAAAAATAACTTCAAAATATGTATTTATTTACTCATTCATTTGTTCAGTTATTCAGTCAGTCAAACAAAATGTTACTCTTTTCCTGCTATATGCCAAGCACTACTCTGAGCAGTTAGTGTGAGTTAGTGAAGAAAGCAAAACCTCTGGATTCAAGAGCTGGCATTCAAGTGATGGAAGAAAGTATGCAATAGTATAATAGTAAATACACTAATTATGTATTTACACTACACTAATACACCAATTATGTAATGTACTAAAAATAACTAAATGCTGTGAAATACAGAAAATTAAATATAAGTGATGGGGACTTGGAGGGTAGGGTAGGGGAACAATCTGCCTTATAAAAGAGCCTAGTTAGCATAGGTCTCATTGAGAAGGAGGTATTTGGTGAAAGACTTGAAAGAGACAAGGAAGTTAGCTATGAAGCTATCTGTGGGAAGGCGGGAAAGCATAGCTCATGCAAAGATCTTAAGTCAGGGGTACAACTGACCTTTAAGACTAACAGCATGGTAGTAGGGTGACTGGAGGGGAACAGACAGATGAAGGGCAACAGAAAATGACATCAGAATGCCATGCAGTATCTTGTAGGTAGTCTGTGTAAAATGGGGCACTTCAAAAACAGAGGAGTGGATCAAAAGGATGTGGTATATATCCATGATGGAACACTGCTCTGCTCTTAAAAAACAAACTCTTGCCTTTTGCAAAAGATGGATGGAACTGGAAGGGATTATACTAAATGAAATAAGTCAAAAGGAGAAAGACTAAGACTGGATGGTTTCACTTATATAGAGGATTGCATCAGATTTCAACTGTAACATCTTGACCAGAGTCTCCCATGGTTTGCTTTACCAGTTACTGTTGTTTTACCCACAAAGCTACTTTCTCACATATTTTAAAATCTCTCACCCATGGTGGTTCTTCTTTCCATCTGTGACCCTGTGGAATTATACCTTTTAATTCTTACTGTTACTGTAATGTCTCATCAGGGACAGGAGACAAGGCCTGTGCTCAGTCTACGATCTTGAAATCCTACCATACTTCAAAACATTAAATGTTTTAAGATATTTAAAGATAACTGGGCCTCTGGTGGTGCAAAAAGTTAAGTCTCAGCATTATGAAGCTTCGGCAGCCACTGCAGCATGAAGGCATGAATTCGATTCCATCCAGGAAGCTGAGCCACATGGCGCAGCAGACCCTCTCCTGTTTCACCCACTGCTCCCCTCGGCAGTGTATTTCAGTGGATCTGCCTATTCTGCTCCCCACTCTCTCTGGTGAATCCTTTTACCCCCCACACCTCTGGCCTGCACCCTAGATCTTAAACCTTAAAAAAAATAACTAAAGGCTGCACTATTTTCTAATAATGGGCAAGGATGAAGGTGTCAGACTGGTGTCTCATGGATGCTAACAGTGCTCTGGGTACCTACAGCCCGCCCTTGGAAGAAGATCTTGCTCAGTGAGACATTTGCCAGCCTTGGCCCACAGAATATCTGTGTCTTAGGATTTTAATAGACTTTGTAGGAAAATATATATGATGTAACTTAAAAGATAAACTGTATTTTTAGTAGATAGTTGTTTTTAGTAATTTAAAAAAAATATCTATTTTGAGAATAACCAAACAAATTTTGAGACCAATTCCATTAAAAAAAAGGGGGGGGGGTTTCAGGATGAACGTATATTTGGGTTATAGCTCTTACTTTAACAAAGTAACTAAACGTCTGATAAAATTAATTTGTTTCTTTATAACAAAAATTGAAAGCATAACAATATGCAAAATCATCTGGTCATAATAAAGTATCCTTACTTAATTCTGTCCTTATCAAAGAGATCTTACCTGATGCTTAAGTGATTTCTGATTTCTTCCTGAACAGATGCAGCCCAGTGACCTTCCACCAGGACAAAGGCTGTTCTTCCAGCATCTTCACAGGTCTCAGGGGCCCCTGGTGCTGCAGAGCCTCAGCAGAGAACGTGGCACATCCTAGCCTTCCAACACTGAGAAAACAACCAAATCCTCATAAAAGAAACCAAACAATGATTTAAAATTTAACTACCAATGTCTCAGTATTATTTATCAAGCAAATGTGATATCCCCAGAGTGCAGGATATAATATCCAGTACATAATTAGATACAATCGAAAGTCCTTCATAGTCCCAGTAGGGAATTAATGTAATAGTTAAAGAAATGAGAGAGAAGGAGAAAATCAGAAGAGATATTCAGTGTCATTTGACCAGAGTTCATCTCTGTGATCATTTATAAAGCTTAACTGGGAGAACACTCATCATCCTTCTCACGTCATGAAAGCAAATGCATCACACGTTTACAGTCCCCTCCTCAGAGACTATAATTGGAAAAAATCACTTTTTTCCCTTGTAAAATTTAAAATGTCTTTCTCCTTTCCCTCTTTTATATATTTAAACCTCAAACTATCCCTTCATATTTAAATTAGGCCCCTGAAATTTTGGGCAATCTGCTAATGCAGTCTCCTTTTGAATTGAATATTTTGCACACTATAAAGGCACTTCTCTGAGCCGTGATTCTGAAATACCTGCAAAGTGAGTCCACTCTTTCTATGGAAGGGACACCTGGAGGAGACTTTCATGAGTGGGTCTAGTAGGAAGGGACAGGGAGTATTTTCAACAAATCATGCAATCTACACTTTTACCGTGGACAAAATTTGGTAAAGCATGTTTGGTTTTTAAGCCACATTTATACTGATATTTTCCAATTAAAATATGGCATTACATGATTTTCAATTAAAATTTTTTATTTATTTATATTTATATCTCATTCTAAATATTTTGGTTCTAATAACATTATTATGTATTATTACAATTTACATTATCCTATAATTTATATAAAGTATTTCATTATAGCAGTATTACTAAAGAATTAAACTCTTAAATGAAAATTGGCATATATATATATTTCTATGCATCCAGGAAATTTATTACACAAAGATCAAACAGTCATAGTAATGTTATCTATTACATAAAGCCACTTGAAATAATGTATACCCAGGTATAAGCTATGCAAGAGCAAGTAAATTTTTAGTAATGGAATGGGGCTTCCTTTGATAGTTTACCTGTCTAATTATATGACTTTTTTATTTATCATAGGGGGTGCTCTTGGTACAATATAAGAAATAAAAGCATTATGAGTAAAGTTTGATGCCAGTGCTAAAAATCAGGAGTCTGAGTTAGTCCTTTACTTTTTTTTCAATTGTCTTGGAATGTCATTTCAACCTCATTGGGAATTACTAATGTGAAGGAAAACAGCACAATCAGCTTCTGACTTCCTCAAAGATTAGAAATGAAATGGAGCCCAGCACAGAAACCTCAGGAATACCTTTGTTCCTTTTGTTCTGGTCCCTTCTTTCACATCTTCTTATAGTTGTCCTATCTTAATATACATTTTCAGTTTAAATTTTCTTTAAAATTTTGTTTTATCATCTCACCTATGTGTTTTGTAGTGATAAACCTGATGTTGAATGCAAACAAACAATTGGTTTTTCAACCCTATTTTACATTCCAGTTGAATCAATGGCATGAGGGATGAAAAATGAATGATCATTTAAAGAAATCTCAGTGAAGGCAAATGTAAAACAAAGTTTCTAACTAAGACATTTTTTGGCTAAATAATTTTGCCAAATTTTTCTTTTTTTCACAATTCTATTACTGATATTTTGGGTGCAAAAAACTTTAAAGATCAACCACTACAGAAACTTCATTTAAAGATGAGGAAATCATTTGCCATGGAAGATTCTGGAAGAATAGTCAGCCTGATTGCATGAAACTGTAGTTTGTAACAGAACTGGATTGGAATGCCAAACTTTAATTCATCAAAATATTGAGTTCTGTTATTGTTGCTGTTGTTATTAACAGGAAGAAACAAAAAAGTAGAGAATTGGTTTTCTTTGGTGCTACGTGCAGCCACTTTGAGGTCTTTACTGACCAGTTTAGTTCAAGTAGGTGACATAACAGTGATTCAGATGACTATAGCCCAGCCTTCAGTAATCTGTTAAATGAACTGAGAAACTTCCTCACAGATATCTTCATTCTAAAAAGAAAAAAAAAAAAGGGATTTCATAAGACCTTAGTCTTAAGCTCTTCTGCCCATTTTTTGATTGGGTTATTGGCTTTTTTTTTTTTTGTTGAGTTGTGTGAGTTCCTTGTAAATTTTTGTTATCAGTCCTTTATCAGATGTATTGTGTGCAAAGATCTTTTCCCAGTTGGTAGGGTGTCTGTTAGTTTTGGTTAATGTCTCTTTTGCTGTACAGAAGCTTTTTATTTTGATATAATCCCATCTGTTTATATTGTCTTTCACTTCCTTTGCTTTGA
>PVIJ01007294.1:41890-83847 GCA_004024925.1 Scalopus aquaticus | reverse complement strand
AAGATGTGGTACATATACACAATGGAATACTATTCATCATGGAAAGAAGATAAACACATGCAATTTGCAGTGACATGGATGGAATTAGAGGGGATCATACTCAGTGAAATAAGCCAGAAAGAAAGAGAAAAATATCGAATGGTTTCACTTATAACAGGACTATAAGGAAACCAAATAGGAGAGAGACAATCAGCGGGGGGAGGGAAGGAAAAGGGCACAAAATGAAATAGAAAAGAACACAAGGGACCATGGAGATGGATCACGGGTGAATTGGTAGTGGGCTACCCAAGGGGAATACAAAATGTAAAAGACATAAATAACAATAAAAATATATATATTAAAAAAAAAAAGAAAACTGGCGGCATCAGGTTATTCAATTTCAAACTATGTTATAAAGCAACAGTAATTAGAACAGTCTGGTAGTAGAATAAAACTAGACAATGGAACAGAATCAAGAGCCCAGAAATAAATCCATATTTATACTGACACTTAGTTTGTAACAGTGGAGCCAAGAACACACAATGGAGAAAGGAAAATCTCTTCAACAAATGGTGTTGGGAAAACTGGATAGCCACATGCAGAAGAATGAAACTGGGTCATTCTCTAACTTCATACACAAAAGTAAATTCAAATATATCCAAAGATATAGTTTCTTTTATGGTAGGTGATACTGAAATGTGCCTGCAAATAACAGGGGAACACAAAGCAGAATTCAGGGAAGCATGTGTCCAGATGGATACTTCCCAGGTCAGCCAAACAATATATAGATGCCTATACTGTTCTCCTGTTGAGAGAGGCATGTGTCCTCCTGTTCTTTGGAGAGTCTTTATGCCTCCCTCCCCTTGGATTCTCCTGACACTTCCGGAAAGTTAGTCATTTGTCTAGTGTTCACCAGGTCTGAGTAACTTATTCAGAACACTTTCAGGACTAAATGTTTATTGCAAGATAAGGTAAACTGATGATCAGTTTCCCAGGCTTCCCAGAAATGTGACTATACCCTGGAAGACCAGACCTCAGGCAGACTTAAGACTCTTCCAACAGAGTCTCACCTCAGTCCTTAAATCAAATAACTTCCAGTCAACCGGACTTAAAGATCTATATAAAAAAATACTGGCAATAATAATCCAAGTGAAAAAGAAGAGCTCTGAGAAAGCATGAATAACAACACATTTGAAAAATGGACAAAGCATATAAAGACAAATCAGAGGGCAAATAAACAATGGCAAATATATGTGTGATAAGATGCCATAATTCTTAAAAAATTAAATAAATGCATTTCCAAACCAGAGAGAGAAAGAATCTCCATTTGATAAAATTCTAAAATTCTAGGGCACATACATGTTACCTGTCTCTATATGATGCACAACCCTTATACACAGGTGAATTAGTAAGCCAGAAGGGCTTAACATGGGTGGGGTGGGGGGAGAGGGGAAGAGAGAGAAACAGATACCACCCTCTCCTGGCAGAGAAACAGAGATCCAGAGAACAATCTACACCACAACACCACATGACTTGGGGGGTGAGACTACCATCTACAGTCTAAGTAATAACAATGACTATGGAAGTATATAAAATTTACTGGGCTAGAATATTATGTTCCAGGTATGGTACATTTACTCTGTGTGTGTGTGTGTGTGTGTGTGTGTGTGTGTGTGTGTGTGTGTGTGTGTGTGTGTAATCTCATTTAACACGGCAGTCCTGGAAGAAGCTTACTATTATTGTGCCCATTCTACAGATAAGAAAATAAAGAACAGTGCTGTGGAAAGTAAGCAATAGGGCAAAGACTCAAATCCAGCAGCTCAGAGTCAAGACTCCATGCTCTCTAGGTGGAGGCTGGCAAGCCTAGACTTAAGCTGAATTCCTCACAGATTATACTTCCACCGTTTTTGGCCAATGGTGAGATTATGACCCCTAGTAGAAAATTTCCTTGCTGGGGGATGCCATCCCTACCCAAACATGTGTTCTATTGAGACACCCAGGTTCAGTATGCTGGGACAAATCTCAACACAACAATGCTAGGAAACTCCTAGGTGACTGTGAAGTGTCCCCATGAACTGCCTTCTCCAGCACAAGAAACATTTTTTTAACAAGATGGGCAAAAGCCAAAATGTTAACAGTGATCTTCTTTGGGTGTTGGGGATATGGATGCCGTTAGCATTTCCTGTTTTGCTTGTGTAGAAGTTTCTACTTTAATGAGCCTGTACACATTTCAGTAAGGGAAAAAACCCACAATTTTTCAAAAAGAAAAAAGATTTTATTGGGCCAAAATTACAACAGCAAAAAGAAGAAATATACCAAACCCTGGTGTCTTTCATGCTGTAACACTGCATGGCAGTTAAAAATGGAGAAAGAGAGCCCAACTAAGCTGTGGAAATAAAGATTTAATTTGGACTCTCTTTTTCCATCTTATTTTTCCCTGAGCTAATTTCATAAATCAAAACCTGTCAACCACACCTCAGTCAAGAAAAATATTTCAAAGTCCCCACTTCATGGGAAGAAAAGTCAGTATTGTGCATTTTACCACAATTCCTCATCGAAAGCAGAACAAGTACAGACTCGTTCCAAAGGGAAAGTAGCCACGGATTCGTGTATATGTGTTGAGGGCAGAGAGTTTGAGAGACAAAATTGGTTAACAGAAGGTTGATTTCAGCCAAGAATCCCCTTAAAAAGGAAAGAAAGCCTCTCTGATCGGGTACTCACAGCCCACAGCAGAGAGCTGGGTCCCTCAAGGAGCAGCAGGCCACACAGACACAGAAAATGCAGTATCTGTCCTGTTACCAGCACAGACGCTAAGCAGCTGGGACAATTGCCAGTCGCCCAGGTTCCTTGTCCCTCTGCAGAGCAACTGGGCATGACAACAGGGTGGGTCGCCTTACTCTCCTGGCTCCTCCTTCCCTTCCCCGAAAGGGCATGTGGTCAGAGTTGAGAGAGAATACTTTCAGAAATGTTTAACCACTAATGATAGCAGCTCACCCTGAATAGCAGGTTGGAGTGGAGCCGGGGTTAGCCAGTAAACCAGGGGCAGCTGGAACCACTTTGCATGAATTGCCACCTCCCTGCCCATGGCCCACCGCCACCCCATTATCTCCCACCTCACAAACATACACACCACACACACCACCCTTCCTCCAAATTCACTCATACACTAACACACACACACACCCTTCCTCTAGACTCTCTCATACATACACACACATACACATACACACACACACTTTCCCCTTTTCACTCACATCTCTCTGTCTCTCTCTGTCTCTGTCTCTCTCTCTCTCTCCCTCTCTCTCTCACACACACACACCCCCTCTGCCCCAGATTTTCCCCTTGCCCTAAATCTGGAGTTCACACTTTTTTCCTCTTGAATTACCTTTAAAATAAGACTCTTAGAAGTGAAAGAAGCCTCACCGCTTGAGGAAAATCTTCTCTTCAGCAGTTTCCTCTCTTGGAGGACTCATTCAACCCTTAAAAGATGGGATTGTGTCGTGATTAAAAGTTGGCCTGGATGCTGAAACCACACACCATAAGCCAAAATAGTATCAGTACAAAAGTGGGGATGATGGGTGGAGAAGAGTTGGGCCCCACCACAGACAGCCCTGGCTTCAGCCCTGCCAATGACTTCAACCTTGGCCTGGTCCTGCCATCAATCGGGGAGTTGGGGGGTTGGGGTGGGGGGTGGGTGCAAAGGAAAGGAGAGATGCAGCCCCCAGGACTGTCAGAAGAAGGCAGCTCATCTGTGCCGGTAGGGCCAACTCCACAGATGGTTTCAAGTCACCTAGGTACACAGATTCAGTTCTCTTTACAGTACGTCCACTTGGAATGCTGCTGTGTCCTTCCCTAAGTTCCTCCATTAGAAACTGAGGCCTCCCTAAGGAAAGCCAATCAAGGTCGGAACTCTGCCCTCTCCCCTGCCCTCCAGACAGGGCATCTCGGTTTGCTGTTCACAGTGCTGGCCACAGTCCTTGCCTATACCCTGAGATCCAAAGCCTTGGGCACCTGGGACATCTAGTCTGGCCCTTCAGGAAGGCCACAGAATTGCATGCAATTGTTATTTCCTGAGCACTAGGCCCTGTTCTTGCAACAAAACAAAAAGAATCCTTGACCTCAAGGAGCTTACCTTAGTGGAAATGCAGTGAGTAGCGATTCTGCTTAGACGCCAATCAGTATCACACCAGACAATGCTGGTGTTTCAGAGTCACTTGTGGGGAAGGGGGCAATGGCCTGGCTGACCACTGGGCCTCATCACCCAGCACAGCTCTGGAGGCCATTGTCACACAGGCAACAGTTTATGTGGGATAATTAAATGGAACAAAACTTTCTTTGTTTTAAAAAAGGAAGCCAGTTTTACCAAAGATAACGTAAGTGAAAGCAAAATGAAGTGATGGATCACAAGCCAGACCACAAAATAAAATAAAAAGGGGAATCAAAAATTGGTGGTGGCTCAGTTTTGAGATCCATTAAGTCTAGCATATCCTTTGTATGGAAAGCAATTTTTAAAAAGTGGTTGGTGGTTTTACCAGAATTCAAAACTCTTGCTCTCCAAAGACACTGTCAAGAAAATGAAAACACAAGTTGTAGACTGGAAAAAACTATTTGCCAAACATTTATCTAATAAACAACTTAGATCCAGAATGTATTTTAAAACAGGAGGGGGAGGAGAAAGAAGAGGGGAAAAACAGCAAAAACTCAATAATCAAAAGAAAACAATATAAAAGATAATCAAGATTGTAACAGACACTTTATCAGAGAAGAACTGCAGATGGCAAATAAGCACATGAAAAGACGTTTGACATCACAAATGCAAGTGAAACCACGATATAGTATTACACATCTATTAGAAAGGACATTAAAAAAAAAAAACCTGACAGGGAGTTAACAAAGTATAGTCACTTTGGAAATCAGTTTCTTACAAATTTAAACATGCATTTAACAGACAAACCAGCACCCAACTCTTATGGAGTCACAGAAGTGAAGACAAATGTTAACATAAAACCTGAAGGCAAATGATTGCAGTGATATTATTACTAATTTCCCAAACTGCAACCAATCCAAAGTCCTTCAGCTGGTGAATGAACAGACCATGGTACATCCATACAGTGGAGCACTACTCAGCAAATAAAAGAAAGTACTGCTACTTGCAGTAACATCAATGAATCACAAATGCACTATGCTAGCTGAATGCAGTGTGCTGGGTGCAGAAGGGCCATAGAGTGTATCATTCCATTTTCTTAACATTCAGAAAGAGGCAAATTATAGGGAAAGGACACACATCAATGTTTGCCAGAGCTGGGGGTAAAAGGAGGGGCAGACACAAAGGGGAAGCACTCTGAGTTGGATAAAACTTTATCTTGATTATGGTGGTGGTTACCAGACTAAAGGTTTCTGTTAAAACCCATAGAACTAAAAGAGGGTGGTCCTCAGGAAAAGGGAGTGTCCCAGGACCCCACCCCCACCTCAGGCCAGAGAGATCCAAGACACCTAATACTACGAATCCCAGAATGCCATCATCACCAAGGAAAGGATACTGAGGACTGAGGGAGGAGTTAAGGAAGGGTTCTGGAACTTAAAAACCTAAACCTGGGAGGCTGGACAGGGGCTATTGTTCGTGGTGTGGATTGTCAGTTTTTTCTGAGTGGGAGATAAGATTCTAGCTCAGTGGAACTGGTAGGATGCATTCACCAATTTATTCTTTATTGTTTTCTTTCCCTTTTTGTAAATAAACCCTTTTATTAATTTTATTGTTTGTGTGTGTCTGCAGTTGAACCTTTTAAGTACCATTGAAGTGCACAGGTGATAACCCAGGCAGGCACCCCATTTATATCGGGGTTGCCCTGTAACAGAACTGCACACTACAAGGGTGAATGTTTTATAAACTATACCTCAACGATCCTAATTTAATAATTTTAAAAAGCAATTTGTGTGTTTCAGTCACTGCAAAAAGTATCCATCCCATAAAAAAAAAAAAGTGAGCAAAAGTTTTAAAAGGAAACAGAAAACAAGAGGGATAACGGGAGCAGGCTTTAAGCACTATTTGGGACTCTGCAAAGAATGTGCAACAATACATGTGGGGACTTTTCAAAGCCTGGGGACTCATCTTTTCCAACTGTCAAGAAGTTGTAGGTAACCAGACACCAGGTGCCCAGCATAATTTTCAATCTTGGTCAAAGAGGGCGAGAACAAAAAGGGAGGTTCTTTGACCTGGGATTCAGGTCTGCTACTCTTTGAGCTCAACTGAAGAGAAGTTTCAGGGTATAACTAGCAGTGAGCTTTCCTCTATTCAAAGACCAACAACAAAATCAGCCGCAGAAGTTAAAACTGCCTGATAAACTTAAAACTCATGTCCCCAGCCAGGGAATCAATATTTGCCTGGGAGGATTAGAGCCCACAGGGTGGCACCTCCTTGTGCTCAGAGCGGGCATTGTCTTTTAATAGCAGCATGGAACAAAACTGAGTGAGGCTGGGACTATTTCCAGAAAGGCAGAATTGGAAGGGGGCGGGGAGGAGAGAAAAAAAAAGGCACTTAAAATAGAAGGGTGGAAAAAGAATGGGAAGCAGTGATGGGAAAAGACACCCTTTCTCCATTCAGAGAGGCAATAAGCAAACTTACTCTAACCTACATCCTCCTCATTCACGTGTGGATTAGGAAGGAAAAGACTAAGACAGGGAGGCAGAGAAAAGGGAGAGGTAAGAAGGGAAAGGCACAATTAGAGTTAAAATAAGATCATTTTAGGCCTTCCCAGGGTAATTTATGCTCCTCTTCACGCCCTGCCTCTAGAATGAGGCCTCAGAAATGACAGGAAAGGTAAAAATAAAACTGCTGCCAGGTCCACCTCTACCTTACAGAAAGACGAATGACTTACTTTTGCCCAAATTGCTGGAGTTCAGAGCTTGGTGGCAACTTTATTAGACTCAAAAGTTCATCTTTAGAGAGAATGTGCAATCATTTTTGACTCATCTAATCTAGTTCCAGGTTGGATGCTGGGCTCACTGAAAAGAACCCCCCAGCACCCTCTCAAACTTGAGAGAGTGCTCAGGCTCAGAGGGAGGTATTCACTGTTTCAGTCTACCCCCACTTGAGGCTCCTAAAACTTGGATGGCAGCCCTTGATTCCTCTGCCCTGTGGTCTGAGATGGTCTGACCTGAGTTGCAAGGGCACTTGTGTGACACAACACATCACAAAGACAGGAAGTCAGCAGGAGTGAGGTAAGCTCCAAAGAGTATATTCAACAGATTGGTCTCAAAATGGCCCTCTAACCTCCTCCTGAAGAATTCAGAGCTTTTGCTGATCTACTCGCCTGATACACTCTCCTCTGGACTCTTCACCCAGGTGGTTACTAATCCAGATCTAGGACTAAATGTGCCTCCTGTACCCAGCTACAGTAAATCCCCACACACTATCTCGTGCAGGATTTTAATCATTCCATGATAGTACTTCTGTTTGTGATTATATATTTGTGTGTTTGTTCAATTTCTATCTCCAAGAAGGTCCATAAGAGCAGGGAGCTTTGTGTAACGAGCACCTAGTATGCGCCTGGCCCCACAGTAGGCATAAAATAATATATGCTGAGTGAATAAAAGCAGCAAGCTATCACATTCAAAAGGGCTCTTGGGCCTGGAATCTCAAATATTTCCCATTTTCTTGAGAGTCCAGTCACTCATCGCCTCTCCACCTTCCTCTACCTCTTTAAAGACTGGAATCTATAACAAAGGATGGCCTGTCGAACAGAAGTATCAAGCTACTGTCCTCCAGAAAGACTAGCAATAAATGGGAAAACAGTTCCTAATATCAGGATCTAGAAATAAAAATCATCTCATTAGACTCATTTTGCGCCCACACACGTACACAAAAATAGCAAATAAACACCAAATCCAACCAAATTTGATTGCATGGCATTTTTTAAGAACACTCCAACAGGTAAAGACTGGGCAGGTGATTAAATATGGCAATTAAGAGAGATATCTTCTGTGGTAGGCAGAATTTCTAAAATGACCCCACCTCCCAAAGATACCACACCCTAACGCCTAAAACCAGTGTCTGAGGAGACACCCACACTGTTGTATGTTTTATAGAAGCTCCCTCAAGAAAGGGAGCTTGCCCAGGCTGGCCTGATCCAGTTATGTGATGACCTAAAAGTGCTCACTTTCGCAGGCAGTTATCAGTAGTGGGGGGCAGAAGAGAAAATCTGAGAGATTTGAAGCAGGAGGGAGATCTGAAACACCCTTGCATACTTGCCGATGGAGGAGGCCGCATTAGAATGGATGTTCATAGCCTTAAGGAGCTGAAAGAGGCCCTGATGGGTAGCCAGCAGGGAAACAGGACCTCAGTCCTACAACCTCAATCAACTGAATTTAGTCAATGACCTGAATGAGTCTTGAAGCAAATTCTTCATCATAGTTCCAAGATAAGCACATAGCCCTTGCCAGCACCTCAGTTTGGCCTTTGTGAGATCCTGAGTAGATAATCCAACCAGCCACACTGTGCTGGACTTCTCACTTACAGAACTGTGACCCAATAATGGGTTGTTTTAAGCCCTAAGTTTGTGGTGATTCATTCACAGCAATAAAAAAGAAAAGCAATAAAAATTAAAGAAAAGCAATGCATTTTCTCAGTGCAAATAAATATCAATCTCCACAGAAGAAAATACTAACTTCCAGCAATAGCCTCAGCCCAGTTTCTTGCCATTCACCCTACCTTGTTCTAGTTAGAGGAGCATATACAAGTATGAAATTGACCTAGGTAATTAGTGCTCACCTCAAAGGCACAGCAGATCAAGAGGATGTTCTTTATGAGACACACATGTCTAAGACTCAATAATCACTTGGGACTCTGGACAACTATATATGAGATAGTACAGTTCTTAGAGGTAAGTAACATTCTTTTCTGGTAGGGCTCAGGTACAAGGGCTTTACACATTCTTCCTCCAAATCAGACATATTTATGTGTCAACTCCTCTCTGATTCCACTGTTAACCTTAAAAGCTGCAAGAATTTGAAAAGAATAGCCCATGAAAACGGTTCAATACTGAACTATAGATTATGAAGAAGAAGCAGATGAAATAGGAGAGACTGAGCAGTGGGAACCCACCACGTTCTTGGCTGTTAGGCTAAGCCTTGGAAAGCACAAGGCAGTCCTGATAGAGTCTCCCCCACACCCAGCGCCCCTGAAATCATCTTTTCTTAGGAGTCGGGGCTCCAAGGAATGTAAACCAGTAGCAAGACCCACCCCTAAGACCTGGCAAATGAAGAGTAGGAACACAAGATTCTTTCAACTTAACAAATATTTACTAAGCTGCTGCTACGTGCAGCAAAGCACTATTCTAGGCCCTGCTAGGGACACAAAGATGAATAAGGTACAGATGCCTCACACATGGTGTTTGGCTGGGAACCCAGCACCACTGCCCACCTCCTACCCCCCCAAAAAAGTAGAGGCAAGAGGAAAAAGTAACTCCTCAGGAGTCCCTAATTCATCATTCCTTTCTAAGTGTGAAGCAAAATTTTATGATTTAGTTTAAAACTAAGCCTTTTCACAGTCTCTAAAGGTAAAACTTAAAAGAAAATGAACAAAGCCAACTTGGTACTAATCTCCCCTTTTCCACAAAATAGCAATCATTTACACCATATCCTACTCTAGGTTTTCACAAAGTTCATCTTCAAAGCTTTTTGTCATTTTGTCAGTAAGTGCTTTTCAAAGGCCATTTGTAAGCACACAAAGGATACCCAGCAAATAGACACATTATAAAATGCAGGGTGAAGCCAAACAAACTCTTCAGACATAGAACCAGGGAAAAAATTCTTGTTCCCTTCACACCATCTACATGCAGAATTTCACACTCCGTCATCAAATAGTCTGCAAGCCAAAGACACCCTCATCTCATCAAGACAGAAAAAGGCATGTCAAACCGGGCTTGCAGTGGAGAGTAAGTCTCAAGATGGCAAACAGAAGGCAGGGTGGATAGAAATTAAAAGGCAGGAGGATGAAAACAATTCCAAAGATAAAAAGAATCTCAAGAAACACTAGCGTGGAATAACTGTGACAGTTTTAAGGTCAACACTATCATAATGGAATTTTTAAAATCCAGTTAAATGTGGTTATGAGCAAGGGTACCTTAAATTATAAGGACCAAAAAGGTCAAAAAGGAAGTTAGTTAGTACCTATGCTAATGTCAAACCAAACCGATCTTTTAACTCTTTCTTCAAGCATCCTTTACATGTTAGAATTCACCCTTTTTAAGATCACATTTTAATGAAGGTTTACAAATACGTGGTCACGTCAGCACCACCACCACCACCACCACCACTGCCGCAATCCAGAGGCAGAACACTTCCCTGGCCCTCAGACATTCCTTGGTTCCCCTTTGCAGACAATCCCTCCCTCCATTCCCAGGAAGTTATATAGAAAGAATGACAGAGGCAGCTCTCTTGCCCACCTGTGACTATGCAGGTATCTCTCTTTTTCTTTCTCCCTTTCTTAATAAACCTGTCTTTTAAAAAATAAACAAAAAAAGGAATCATAGAGAATGTAACTTTTTGTGTCTGCCTTACTGCTCTTAGCATAAAGCTTTTCAGAGTTATCCATACTGATGTAGACTGTTCCTTTTTATTGCTCAAGCTAAATACATTTAACACATTGTATGCGGGGCAATGCATTTATACATTTTACGTTGACTGGTAGTAACAAACTACCCGCAAACAATGTGTTAAGAGAAAAAGCACTTTAAAAAAAAAAAGGAGGTCATGAGATAAGGAGAAAAAGTTCAACTCACCCACTAGACATATTTCAAATTTGTACTAGGGAACCTGTAAAAGACTTTGAAATATATAAAGCAGAAGTTCATAGATATGATCCAGTCCACGGATTATTGCCATCATCTCTTCATATCTTCCCGTCACCACCTCCACTCCTATAGAGGGGGTCCCTACAGTCCTTCAACTCCAAAGGCATACTCCCAAGTTAATTCCTTTGCAAGGAACAGCAATGGCTGCTGCTCTGCCCAAATGTTCTTCCCTTTCTCATGGCTAACACTCTCACCATCTCTGAATCTTTGCTTCAAGGACACTTTAATAACATCTCTCTTGACTGCCTTATTTAATACTGCATCCTACTCTTACATTCACATGTATTTTTACATGGATCGAATTGATTTTGGAATAATAAAGCTCAATCAAAAATGGAAGGAAAAAAAAAGGTAAGCTCTGGATTCCACATTATTATAGGAGCCAAAGCACAGAACATCTCCAGAAAGAAGTAGTCCACAAGGTTAAACCTACAGACAGACAGGTAGCCCTCTGTGAAGAAAATTCTGTTAGAGTAAGAGAGAAATCTGCCAGAATGAAGTGAACTGATACATGAATGGAAATATGAGTGGGAGTCCCCAAGAATAGTGAGACCAGTATCTTCCCTGTGTATACAGTTCATAAGTGAAGGATACAAGATAACTTTAGGAAACCCTGTGACATATGAAGCATAAAGCCACACAAAGTCTGTCTTTTCATTCTATGACTTCTTATTGAATCCAGAATGAAAAGTCCAAATATAGATTTCAGCATTTGAAAGGACTCATCTGACTTAAACTATTGAGTATACCATCATCAGAACTGTCAGCAAACCAAACCCCAATCTCCACCTCCCTAGACCATGGCACTTTCAAAAGGAGTCACCAAGTGCCAAAAGACTCCTAAAGGAGCACGACCGCATCATGCCAAACCACAGGCACAAACACCATGGCTTCAGCAAGCCCTCCCCGCCGCCCACGTCTGCCCAAAGCGTCTGCAGGCCCTTCCGCTCTGGTCTTCCATCGCCGCATACCCCAGCTGCCCAGGCTCCCAAGACTGAAAAGTCATTTCTCCAAGACTCAGAGTCTTTTTATTGGCGTCGCTCTAAATTCTTTCCCTTCCAACCCAATTGTCTAGGACTGAGAAGTCCTAGAATCCAGATACAGACTTTGTTAAAGTAGAAATATCACCCCTCTGACTACAACTGTGGTGACCCCTTACAGTGGCCCCACTGTTCAATAAGTGAAATGGAATACTTTGCTCTCTATCTCTTAGAAGTTTGGTTTTTATTCCTCCTCCTCTAGATTCACTTTCAGAAGAATGACTGCCCTGGACCACCCAGTACCACTGTCCCACAGAGGCGACTAAACACCAATCCCAACCGTTATGGGGGAGGGGGAGAGGAGAGTCATTCTAAAGCAAGTTTCATAAGCTCCTCCCCACCTGCACTTCTTATGTCCGTGAGTGACATTACAACCCTCCTCATCCTCTGCTCTACCTAGGGACCCACCTAGTCCTACTTGAATATCACAGGGCCTCGGTAGCTGCCCTGTCTCCTCTCCATTCCCACACTGCCAACAACTAGTCATCACCTCCTATCTCAACAGTCCTTTTATTGATCCCTGATTCTAGTCTCAACCTCCACTGCCACACATTACCATTCTCTTCTATTCCACGTTTTCCTTCTCCTGACTCCGCATTGCAGGAGCTAGAAGATGCTCAGACTCCCCTTGCAGATAGATTCTAAAAGCAATTTAGGCTGTACCAATGAGAAGCTCTTGTAGGAGATTTGGAAAGCAGAGACCACTCAGTTTGTGGTCATGATGAAGGCCAGCAGACTCCACACCTCATTGCCTGAACACCAGCTTCAAGCCAAAGCAGTTAGAGGGGTGGCAACAGCTTCCTGACATCCAGATTGAAGCTGCAGAGCAGTGACCTTGACATCAATGTTGGGGAGGGTCTCACTTCTATTCCTCCTGCTCATCCAGTGATTTTCATAAACACCTAATTCCCCCTATTCAATCCCTTTCTGTTCAAAATACCTAGAGTAGTTTCTGTTTCCAGAAACAAACCCTAACTGATACCATTTCAAATGTACCCATGATATTTTCCTAAATAGTTTACTACAGATATATCACATCACGCCCTTGCTCAAAATTCAGTGTTTCCTTATCTCCAAAGAATATGATCTAAAGTCCTCAGTACAGCATAAAATCTTCTTTGTGAACTGGCCTTACCTTCTTATCATCTCTTACAGCAGCAATCAACAGCTTTTCTGTAAAGGGTCAGGGAGTAAATATTTCAGGCTTTGTAGGTCATTTGCTTTCTGTTGCAATTATTTAACCCTGCCACTGATGAAAGTAGTCATCAATAATATATAAAGAAATGCATATAGTTGTATTAAAATACAATTTTTTAAAAATTATTTTTGTGTAGAAGACGTGGGGTGTAGGCCAGAGATGCAGGGGGTTGAGAGGATTCACCACAGACAGAGTGGGGTGCAGAACAGATGGAAATACACTGCTAAGGAGAGTAGCAGGAGACAGGAGAGGTCTGCTGTGCCATAGGTGGGTTAGCTCCCTGGCCAGGGACTGAACCCAGGCCACGGTGGTGATAGCACTGAGACCCCACCCCCCAGGCCACCAGGGAGGCCCAAATATGATTTTATTCATAAATAAATAAATAAGGTGAAGAGAGTAAGAAGACAAGTCACAGACTGGCAGAAACCATTTGCAAAAGACATGTGATACAGAACTGTCATCTAAAACATTTAGAGAATTCTAACCTCAACAATAAGGACCAAACTGATTTAAAAAATGGACAAAAGACCTGACCAAAGAAGAGATACAGATGTCAAGTAAGCATATTTAAAGAAGCTCCACGTTATTTGTCAGTAGGTAAAGGCAAATTAAAACAACCTGATACAGCTACAAACCTACTAGAATGAGCAAAATCTGGAACATGACAACACCGGAACAAGGCTGGTAACAGTGTGGAACAGCAGGAACTCTCATTCACTGCTAGTGGGAAAGCAAGTTGATACACCCACTTTGCAAGACAGATTGGCAGTTTCTTACGGAATTAAACATACTATTATCACTCGACCCAGCAATCATACACACTGATATTTACTCTAGGGAGTTGAAAATTTAAATCCTCTCAAAAACCTACACAAGGACGTTTACAACAACTTTATTCATAATTGTCAAAAGACCTGGGAGGAACCAAGATGTCCTTTAGTAGGTGAATGGATAAACTGTGGTACATCCAGACATTGGAATATAGTCAGCACTAAGTTACTGAGCCATGAAAAGACACAAAGGAAAGTTAAATGCATATTACCAAGTGAAAGCAGCCAACCTAGGCTACAACTTTATGATCCCAATTATATGATAGTCTGGAAAAAAACAAAACTGAAGACATTAAGAGGATCAGTGTTTACCAGGAGTTAAGGGGGAGAGAGGGATGAATAGGCAGATCACAGGGAATTTTTAGGCAGTGAAATTAGTCTACATAACACTATAATGGTGGACAAATATCATTACACATTTATCAAAACCCACTGAATATACACTCCCAAGAGCGAACCCTAAGGTAAACTATGGACTGAGGGGGTCAAAGGTGAGACCACACAGGTTCATCGATTATAACAAAGGTACTACTCTGTGCTGACAGTAGGGAAGGCTGTGTGTATGTGGGTGCAAGAAGTATGTGGCAATTTTCTGTATCTTCCAGATGATTTTGCTGTGAACCTAACACTGCTCTAAACACACAAATAAAAAGGCAGGTGGCACCCTGGATTTGGCCTGACTTCCCTAGTTTGCTGCCACTATCATCCCTAATATCTTATATACCAACATTATTTCCTCAAATAGGTCATATTCTCTTATTCTGTCAACCTCGCCCAGATAACCCTCGACTGGCCCTCCACTGTCTGCAAACACCTTCAGAGTACAGCTCAAACCTGTGAAGTCTCCCCAAAGCCCCTCACCCCAAGTGCATTTAGGTGACTTTCCAATGTCTTCATCCTTCACCACTATGGGGCACAGCCTACTAAACCCTAATTGTCACCTGAATATCTGTCACCCAGAAGGACCTTAATGATGGGGACCATGACTTTTCATCTTTTTTTATCACTGCACTCTAGCTCAGAGCTGACATTATGTTTGTGGAACGAATACTGCCTTCAACTGCAGCTATTGGCTTTATTTCGTTCTTGTTTGTGAGAAGTTCTTAACTAGTTTTCTGGCACACACCACACCTTCTAGGCCCATACAGGAGAAATGTCCAATAAAAAACTATGAAATGAATATGATAAATTAATGTATTATAGTGTACTATGCATAATTCATGTGTAAAATAAACTAAAATATAAATGAATGTAAAATCAATCTCCGTGATCACTACTCAAGGACTTTGGGAATGCAGTAGGGTTCTTGTCCACAGCCTCAACCCTATTCTCCATAAGCCAGCTGCTAGGAAGAGAGCCCTGCAAGCTCCTTATGTGTAGAGACTGTGTCTTTGTAGCAGTCACTGCAAATCTGAATGGCACTTCTTCCTCCTCTTACTCTCCTTTCTCTTCCCTGGCAATTGTAATGAGGCTATGACTAGGTTTGAAGTAAAAAGTAATTGGGTGGAAGGCCTGAATGGAAACTGTACAGGTGCACGATGAAGTTTCCTGCTGGCACGGTGACATCTCCAAATAACTATAGTTCCAACTCAAGCAGCTTTTTGTCTTCGTGGTCTCAGTTAAAGAAGAGTGGCAGTGGCCAACAACGACTGAGAGGATGGCCTGGGGCCCAAAGGCTTGGTTCCGGCCCTCTTTCCCTCTTTCCCCATTAGCTTTGCTTCCCAAACTCCCCAACACCCCCACCCCACCCCTCCAGGACTACCTGGAGTGTTTCCAGCAGTGTTCCCAGCAGACTCACCCCCGGGTGAGTTTATTTTTCTTTCCTTTCTGGGACAGGCTGTCTGCAGACACAGCTAATGAGCTATTTAGAGCTCACCAGAGACCTTGGGACTTTATAAGTCACTAAGATGATAGTTCTTTTAAATCTTCTGAGGTGATTAAAGCCAAGGCAGGAGAGTCGATAAATACACTATGCTTTCATCAAAGCAATACAAAAAGAACAAATAAAGGAGGGAGAATGAAAATCCTATCTTTAAGAGGTTTTGAGACTCAAAGGAAGGAGCCTATTAAAACAGATTCTGACCAACACTGGCTGATACTGACAGCTGATGAGGGAGGCACACAGGTAAACCCTTCACATGAAACAACTGCATACACACACACTTCTATGCTATTCTACACATACACACATGCTCATACACACATATTTATGCACATTGACATACACTCTTAAACAAAAGAACTTATCTGCATACCTCCCTAATAAAGGAAAATTAATTGTTTAAGGACCTAAATACAGTTTCTTGACCAAGATCCCTTTCATAGATTTTAGATCTATTAATAAAAAAACTTGATAAACCTAACAGCAAATTCAATGCATTCTTCCAGTTCTTGGTACCATCTCCTTGTATGAGGAAACCTACAGGAATTCCAGACTGAGAAGCCAGCTATTCAAGTCAAAGAAACTCAAGTCTGTGCTTGGAGGAACAGCAGCACTTATTGACAGACCTAGAGGTTTCCTCCATTAGCTGAATCCACCTTAACCCTCTGATTTCATATAACAACTGGGGAGAGGAAACAAATTATAGGTAAGAAAGAATGAGCAAGCTGCAAAGTCACTCATAGCCCTTGGCTATCTACTCTTTTTTTTTTTTTTAAAGATTTATTTACTTATGTATACAAGAGCTCGGGTGTAGGCCAGAGTTGTGGGGCAATAAGAGGATTCATCAGAGACAGAGTGGGGAGCAGAACAGGCGGGTCAACTGAAATACACTGCTGAGGGAGGCAGCAGGTGAGACAGGAGAGGTCTGCTGCACCATGTGGGAAGCTCCCTGGCCGGGGATCGAACTCGTGCTGCAGTGGCTGCTGATAGCTTCACAGTACTGAGACTTAACCCCTTGCGCCACCAGGGAGGCCTGGCTATCCACTCTTCAGATGGGATCTGGCAACAGTTTCTCACCTAACAGTGATGCTGAAGAGAGCTGCCCTCCACCTACACACTCCTGCACTAGACACAGACAAAAATGTCTCTGTGGAACCCTGCCCTTCCCTCCCCAGTCGCTCCTTTCCACACACTGATTTCTCCTCTCAAATCTTCCTCAGCACTCAGTTTCATGTGCCTCTTCCATATCCACCTCATGTATCATCAAGACTATGAACTCACTGTGGAAAGTGGGGGCCGTGCTTCTGGCCAGCCCCGGGCAGTAAGCGCACAATATCGGGCACACACCAAATCTTCAAAACCTGAGTTGACTTAGGCCCAGTTCCCAAAGCCAGTCCACCTTCCCGAAAAATAAAATAAACACTGCAAGATTATTAAAGGGTGTGGCAGGCACTCCTTGTGCCAACTAGCACACTCTCTCCCAGGGGCTTCAGAATACAGCAGGCACTCTCCACTACTACACTGTTATAAGGAACACCAAGGACACAGGGCAGGATGGCACACTAACAGACAGAATGCCCGGTAAGCCCCGTCATCGTCCCCATGCCGATCAAACACCAAACAGTGGCAGTGAGGCCACCAAGATGAGCTGTTCTCACATGTTATCTGGCAGTCAACAGTTTTCCTCTGGAACCCATGCCAACTCCAACTAAATTCTGGTGCCTGAGATTTCTAAGTCACAAGAATGTGGCCAATGAGGCCAACGTGAAGCATCAGTTTAGAATCACCGGCTACACTGCTAAATAGATAAGTGGGCAGGAGAGAAAGCAGCGGTCATTATCCAGCCTGGAGAGGGCCTAAGTTCTGAAATCAGTCAGTCTCAATAGCAGACAATAATTTCTCCAACCTCATAGCATCACTGTTGAGTTTTCTTAGATGACTCTGTTTTTACTTCTTTATTGCAAATTATGCCACGTACATAGAATATATTAAATATATATTAAAGAAGAAGATAAGCATTTGGGGACCCACTACCCAGACTAAGAAATAATACTCCCAGTAACTAAATGCTTTCCTCCTGCAAATTCCTCATTAGCCCATCTCTTTCCCCTCACTGATGACCCTTCTCCTGAATGCAGGGTTAATTATACCCTCCTACTTTTTATAGTTTTACCACCTATGAAGGTATCCACAAAAATATATGGTTTAATTTTACATTTTTTTAAACTTTCTATAAATTACCTCATGTTATACATTGGTTTTGTGTCTGTGACCTGCTTCTCTTGTTCCACACTGTACTTCTGAGGTTCCCCCTTACTGATGCATCTATCTTTCACCCACTTTTACTATGGAACAGAATTTCACTGTAGGCCTACACCACAATTCATGACATCAATGCTTTCCTTATTCAGTCAGACGCGCTGACTGCATACTAACGTGATCCGCAAATACACGTCATGGATTGTGGATGTGATGCCACATTGTCTCCCACGCAGTGGGTGTCTCCCACCAAGTGGCTAAACAACTGAGGAAGTTTTGCCTGGTTATTCTTTTTTTAAAAAGATTTATTTTTATTTATTTATGCATACAAGAACTGGGGTATAGGCCAGAAGTGTTGGGGGTGGGGAGGTGGTGGTAAGAGGATCCATCAGAGACAGAATGGGGAACAGAACGGGGAACAGAACAGGCAGAACCACTGAAATACACTGCTGAGGGGAGCAGCGGGCAAGACAGGAGAGGTCTGCTATGCCATGTGGGTTAGCTCCCTGGCCCGGGATCGAACTTGTGCTGCAGTGGCTGGTGATAGCTGGATAGTGCTGAGACTTTAACCCCTGCACCACCAGGGAGGCCTTTGCCTGATTTATTCTTAAGAAGCGGTCAAGATCCCACTGAGAGAAGGAGCTTCAAGGTCTTGCTTAGCAAGCAAAGGGTGGCTCCACTGGATAAAGTTAGGTAGAGGAACCTCTAAGAAAAACCTTTATCACAGTTCCAGTGAAACTTTATAAAACAAGGGGAAAAGAAGAAAAGGCTGCTCTGATACTGTAATCTTCACCTTCATAGGCATGTCAGAGCACCCTGAATGATGGGGAATAGCACCTAAGTCCAAGAAAAACTGACCATTCAGACAGCAAAAGCTAAATATTTAGTCTGGGAGGCACCAGGCAGAAGCCCATTATTCTGTCTGCCGCAGGAAACCATGGAATGTCCTCTGATGGTTGGATTCATCAATCACTCTCCTTAGTATGATCCCTGATGAGAATGCATCAGTAACGCCACACGCTCAGGTTTGGGGGTGGGGTAAAGGGCACAACCATCATTCTCCAGATGCAAAGAAATTCTCACCACTCCTACCTCACCACCTTCACTGAGCATTCCCAGCATGCAAGGTCCTCAGATTGACATAGCTCATCTCAGCTAATTCCCACATTAACCCTGTGAAACAGGTGATTGTTCCTGCCCATCCTAACACATGAGGTGGGGATGTCCACCTGAAAAAATGAGGTACCACGAGGTTCCGTTACTTGTCCAGTATCACTGAATAAATGACAGGCCAGGACTCAATCGGTATCTTCTGGTTTCCAAGCTCCTCGCTCCTATCTACACCAGCATGTGCACAAGGACCTTTGTGAAAGCAAGGGGAGATGGGCTTCTTAGGATGCAGAGGACACTGCCTTTGGGTGATACTTTCAAAAGTGTTTCCTACTGAACAGCAGCAGCTTCCATGTGAACACGGAATAAAAATTCAGATGGCAGAAGGCACATGTGGAAAAGGCTGCAGGAGTGAGGGAGACTGAGGACTCCCAGGTGGCTGAAATTATATGGCAGTCACTTTGCCCACCAACAATGAATGTTCACACAAGTTATAGACAAGAATGTATCTAAGTTTCTGTGGAAGCCAGGCTGCTGTTTTAACAATCAAAAACCTTCAACACAAATGATAATAAAGGAGGATTGCCGGGACATATGAATTTCAAGGTCTATCAACTAGAGAGCAATAAATAGATCTAGAATTTAAGCCCAAACTTGTTAAAGACTGAACTCTGCCTTCCAGTCCCAAGTTAAGTGATATTAGGTGTATCTGACACACACTTTCCAAATAAGCTAGAAGACCAATGGCAGATACTAGTCCCACAGAGAAGAAGGCATCATTCTCCCATCCAAGTACTAACCAGGCCCGACCCTGCTTAGCTTCCAAGATCAGACGAGATTGGGCGCGTTCAGGGTGGTATGGCAGTAGACTTAAGAAGGCATCATTCTCAAGGGTGAAATGCTGATGTGTTCCTCTCCCCAGCTACCCACCATTGAGGAGATTCTGTTTTTTTCTCTAGTTCTGGTGCTTATCATTTCTCTGTTGACACGTTAGCCTGCAAGACTCACCTAGTCAGTCACAGAAAAGTGCAACTGGCCTTCGGGGTGTGAGATGACACCTTTGCAGATGGCTGTCCTAGAGGGATCTTTCATGATGCTTGTGGGTACTGGCTGAAATAATACTCTGTCTCAAAGCATTGTTTCCCTACTCCCTGGGAGTTGTTAGGGAAGATTTTTACCAGCTATCCAACTACACTCCCCATATGATTCTTTTCCTCAACACTTCCTTAAAATGTCTGGAGTTTTTGTACATTTTATTAAACAATAAATAGGTCCTGGGTGCTATGGTGGTGGAAGAACTATGAGAACTATACCTGAAGAGAGAATTCAAAAATTAACAGTGATGTAAGAAAGTAAATCAATTTAATAAAAAAAAATTGATAAAATAAATGGGTCCCCACCACCTCCCCCATTTCTCTAATAAATTTAAAGCAATGTTCATGTCTGGGAGTTCAGTTATCATAAATGTGAAGTTGCACCATTAACAAAGGGGTAAGATGGGCACTTCAGTAAGTGAAATGAAGTTATTTGTGATACATGTTAACAAGTATAATAAAATGCTGACTCTAAGTGCAGGAGTTCTTAGCCAACATGCCAGAGGGAACCGTGGACCAACCTCCCCACCACCACCCCCAAAACCAGAAATGAACAGACAGAAAATGTGCCACACAAAGCACCACTGCTCAAAGCATTCCTATGTGTATTCTGGAAGGATAACCTGGCCCCTGCACCTGATGTATAAAAAAGCAGTCCAGTTCTGTTCAACAGTTCCTCCTATCCAAATAACCAACTTAGCCAATCTTTGACAAGGAACCTAAGGAACCTCTGACCTTCCAAGAATCCTGAGTTTTTATGCTCCCCTCTGGGCCTCCTTGACATACTGAGTGAGTTATAAGCTCTCTGGAAATTTCCAGCACCTATAACATATTGTTCCTTGCCACTTCCCAACATTTTTTCAATAGTTCTAAGCACCTTCCCAGCTCCTCCTTATCCCCAAGGCAAAGGGAAGGAGAGGGGAGAGGGCAGGTTCTTACCGGGATCTGCCACCAAAGCAGTTTGTGCTGGGGGGCTGGTGCCGGTTCTCCGGGGTGACAGCTGTCCCAGTGGATTCTCTCGAAGGTGGCTGTGATCCTAGAAAGGGGATCCATCACAAGAGAAGACAGATATGTTGAGAGACTCAGCCCTTGCTTCAGATGTGGCTACAGGGACAGAGCTCACTGTGTGCTAGAATAACCACCACCTGGAATACCACAGTGCAGCAAGCTGCAGCCGCCAGCATGAGAAGGAACAGGGACAGTCGGGTGACATCTGATCCAGTCCCAGACCACTGGGGGAAATAGCTCTTTTTCTCCAAATCCTTCAAGAACATCAAGGGAACTTAGAGCTTGCTAGTTTTATACATTAAGTGAACTCCTCACACCAACATGAGACAGAGTGGATCTGGAACTTGCAAAGTGGGGGCAAGAAACTGGGGCATTGCTCCAGATGGCAAATAACCAAATCGGAGTCAATTCCAGTCAAATCATGATATTCTGCCAAAAACCTTGCGCCAGCTTTCCGTTTCTTAAGGTGAGGTCCAATATCCTTACCAGGCCCTTCAACGTGCAGGATCCGAGCCAACGTGGCTCCCTGGCTTCACTTCCTGTCCCTTCTCCTTGTTCCCCACAACCCAGTCACCCTAATTGCTTCTGTTCCCACCACAAGCCAAGCCTGCTCCCACCTCCTTTTCACATGCAACCTGCCACCTCTTACTCAACAGCCCTTAACTCCAAGGCCCCACCATGCCCATATAAATGCCTCATTCTCTAGCAGTCTCAGCTTCCCCAGAGAAAATTTCCCTGATGTCCCAAATATAGATGAGTGGCTCCTTAAGTACAGGAACTTCATACCACCCTGTACTCCTCCATAGCTTTTGTCACCAGTTTTAGAACAATTTGTGTTTCCCGGTTTAATATCTAATATCCTCTCCCCCTAACAAGTAGGTATAAGCCCCCGGGAACAGAGACCACATGAACTTTGCCCACTGCCATCTGGCTAACACCTGGTCCAAGATCAAGTACACGCCAGATGCTCAATTATGGACACATGTGCTGACTCTGTGAATGATGCAGATTTTTGTCCAAGAAGCCAAAGTACCCACGCACCACTCAGTTGGGTGGAGGCTGGATTCTCAGCAGTCAAGGCCCATCCAATCACTGCAACATATAGTCCACCCTATTGCCCTTGAATTAAATTTCATTCCCTTGAAGCTACAGAAAGCCTGTTTAGAGCCTGAAAAGCACCAGTTACATTGCATTTAATGAGAAAAATTATGGAGAAACCCAACCCATTTCAGACCTCAGACTTCATGAATTAATTTCCTGCTTGATCCAAAGGTGACTAATTTCAGACTAGATCAAAAGAAACAAACTGCCTATATTCAGGACAAGAGGGGGCCACTCTACAACTTCCCTGCTTCTGTCTGTATCTTGTTAGGGTGAATCTCTATAAGACATAGTCCCCTTTCCCAACCAAAGTTGCCCCATAAAAGACACCCTCAACTTCCCCAGGAAGCTTAACTCTATTGGGAAGAAGAGCAACAGTTAATAAAGGTATTTTATTTTCCAAAGTCCATATGGGATGAAAAGATGTTTTTCTCTGTTCTCAAACCAAACCACAACACACTTACAAAGACTTGACATTTATTTTTGGTCCCTTATCAGAATGCAGCCCTTGAAAACATCATGTCGTGATTCTGACCCACGATGCTAATAAAAGTCTGGGTGTATTATGAGCCAGGACTAGTTGGGGGGTACCCCAACCCCTTTACCTGGTGGAGAACCAAGTTCCGGGCACTCCTCCTACCTCCTATCCCTCACCCTGCCCTGCCCCATCCTGGCACAGCCCTGGGGAGCAGGGAGGCACTCACCTTCCGTCACGGCACTGCCATTAGGCACGCTTCCCGTATCAACAGTCGGCCCGTCCAGGAAAATTGTCAGCTCACCACCCGAGACAACACCGCCTTTGTTCTCTGTCTGCAGGTTCAGGGTCAGCTGTGTGTTCTCCACTGTTGGACAAAAAAAGCAACATGGATGGACTAAAGCAAACGCACCCCTGAGTTAAGATTCTGTAAATAGGAAGCTCCCATCTCACCTACTCTGGCTTCCCCGGCAACATTTTTCTGCATCTTCAAATTTGTCTTATGGCACAGACCAAAGGACAGGGAGGGCTATGTCTCACTGACAGCACTGCTGTTTGAGGCTGGTGGGAAAGACCATTCCGCATTTCTCAACGTTTTATGTCATGAGGTTAGCTAAAGATAATTTCTACATTACTTATTAATTTGTTTGCTTATATTTGAAGTCCTTAATTAGAGATATTGATGAGAGAAAAATGAAGTAGTTTCAAGCAATAGCCTCTCTTCTGACATAAAGAAAGGTGGCAAAAAGGAGGGAAATTGGTCAGGAGACCTAAAGAAAATTCACCAGGAGTCATCTCCACATGAAAAACTGAAGGGACTTATTCTTATTTGCTTTAAAAAGTGGGTGTTTTTTTTCTTTTCTATCCTAAAAGAATTTTATAAGGAAATTTTGAAAGCCATAAAAATTCAAAACAGGGGCCTCCCTGGTGGCGCAGTGGTTAAGCGCTGCGCTGTGGAGCTGTGGGCAGTGGTGACGCGAGTTTGACGCCCAGCCAGGGAGAATCCCACATGGTGCGGCAGACCTCTCCTGCCTCGCCCGCTGCTCCCCTCAGCAATGTATTTCCGTTGATCTGCCTGTTCTGCTCCCCACTCTCTCTGGTGAATCCTCTCGCTACCCCACGCCTCTGGCCTGTACCCCAGCTTGTATGCATAAATAAATAAATCTTTAAAAAAAGTTCAAAATGGGTAAACCAGCCCCATAGTCACAGGACCCTGGGGTAGTTAGTAGGGGGAAACCAGTCAAGCCCTGGCTCTATGATGGAAGTAAGCAGGCAGCTTAGCCACCCAGCGCTCCCAGCCACTGGGACACTAGGTGAATTTGGCTTTGTGGACAAAAGAGAAGAGTTAGGAAATCAACACACAAAAACAGGACAGACTGACATGGGCAGAACCCCCAAACCTTGAATGGGATAGAAACTGCTGCCACCCACCCCCCACCCTCAGCCCTGAGCTTACTCACACATTAACTGCTGACCAGTTATTGCTCAGGAGCTATAACCTCCAGGTCAAAGTCATTCAACAGTCACCAAGAGGGAGCAGCCAAAGATGAGGATTTCCAAAGGGTATGCAGTCCCTCCGTGCCTCCCACACCTTACAAAGTTGGTCCAGGGAAGTACCATACATTCTAACCTCCTTCCCCATCCACCATCCACATTCTTTAATCTTTTAATTGCTAGTATATTACTGTAAGTTATCTCATGGTTTTCTAGAATCAGGCAGGGCACCTGTAAATAAGTATCTCTACAAGTGCTTTGTAGAGGCAACCTCCCCGAACCCCAGCCACCACCACCAAAAAAGCCTGCCCCAAGTCGCTCTAAAAAAACAGACATTTAGTGCTATATTCTGAAGTCCATTTAAGAATATAGGGGAGAAATGTCTGGATCCAGTTAAGGATCGTCTATTAAAAAGTAGAAACCAGATGCACTTCTCTTGAGGTTTTCAAGCTTTCCTAAGCATATCTACCTTCCCCTTATGTCTCTTCCCTGTAATAGATCTCTCCAGAGCCTCTGGAGTCTGTTACTATTGGTGGCCAGTCTCACTGAGGAGTTTGGTGAGTTGTATAAATTCCTGAAGATGATACCTGTAATCTGAAAACTAGTTCCTTCAAAAAGACTAGGAGAAGGGGAAAGAACCATTTGCCAGCCATGCTAAGAAACCTTGGAAGTGGAACCCCCTCCGCGCCCCAGTCCAGCCTTCAATTGATTGCAGTGATTGCAGCCCAGCAAACAACAGCCTGCAGTCTCATGAGAAATCCCAGGTCAGCCTGCCTAGCTAAGCTGCTCCCAAATTCTGATCCACTGAAATGATAAGATAATGTTTGCTACTAATAATATTTACTATGGTTATTACTTTTTTTTAAAGTCACTGAATATCTCCCTACTCCATTATGTTGAGATCCGGGGCATACATCCCTAGCAGGACGTCCAGCACAGAGGTTATCTAGTCCGGGCAGACTGAGCTCAAATCTCAGTTTTATTACCTAGTAGCTGTGCAGCATTAAGCAAATTACTTAACCTGAGCATCAGTCTCCCAACCTGCAAAACAGAATCAATAAGAAGACATATTTTAGGGGACACCTGTAAAGAACTGAAGTCACCCAGTAAGTTTCCAGGAAGCTGTCATTTTTATTCTCTCCCTGCTAATGTTCCTGTTTTTAGGCTGGAGACTTGATTTCTCTTGGTCTAACTTGGTCTAATCTTCTCTTGCCCTTGCCAAGATTTTTAGGTTGCCGCAACAAACACCACAAAATCTTCCAAGGTAAGCCATACAACCATCATGAGGACAAACTTCTGGCCTTGCTTTTAGGATACTTCCCACAGAGGCCTGGCCACCTAGAGTCAATACACCACCTTTGGAAACATGCTGGGATGAACATTGTAAGGGTTCCTTGATTCCTTTTTTGTTATCTCAGGAAGATCATCATTTTACAAATGGACAATTTTTTCCCTCCTTCCAGGAATGATGATACTGAAGGTAGACGAACCCCAGGTCTCTCCCTGCTACCTGCTAACAGGTACACTGCCACGATCCTCAGAAAGAAGCCAGAGGCATAACCTGGGTTTTTCTCTCCACAGTCTCATCTCAAAGTTCCAACTTAGCTCTCCTGTCTAGTTTACCCACAAATTGTACGCATCAGTCATTCCATACTGTTAGGCCCCAAAGTTACCTTGCAACTCTTTGAGACACATCTGACCTTCAAAAAGAGCCAGAGTAGGGGAGCTAGACTTTAGAGAAGACCATCACCCTCTACTATAGTATTTACTAAAAAGAGTCAGAGTGCTGTCTACCACCATTGAGGCAAGTGATCAAACTGAGCATTGCTAAGCGCAAGATAAGCTGACACTGATATGCTTCCTGATGGAAGGCAGGATGAAGCACACAACATCACTGTCCAAGTCTCCTTGCTAAGAGCACTTCATCTGAATCCAAGCAGGCCACTATGGCTCCTTCCTAGTTTACATGAAATAAGGGGACAGAGAAACAAAATTGGTGCTACCATGAGGAAACAAAGAGACAAATGGACAACATGAAACATCTATGTGGAGACTCTCTGGACTCGTTCCAAAGACAATGTCATGAAATACATGGGAAGGAGAGGATAGGAAGGAGACTTCCAGATTTAAAGAAACACCACAACCATATGCTATGCATGGATTTTCTTTTTTTTTTCTTTTCTTTTTTTTTTTTAATACAAGCTGGGGTACAGGCCAGAGCTATGGAGTGGCAAGAGGCTTCACCAGAGACAGAGTGGGGAGCAGCACAGGCAGATCAGAAATACACTGCTGAGGGGAGCAGCGGGCGAGGCAGGAGAGGTCTGCCGCACCTTGTGGGACTCTCCCTGCCTGGGCATCGAACTCGCATCACCGCTGCCGACAGCTCCACAGCGCAGCGCTCAACCGCTGCGCCACCAGGGAGGCCCTATGCATGGATTTTCAATCTATGCTTGAAAAATATATTATTGGGACAAATGGAGAACTTTACATCCAGGCTAGACAGCAGATGATATCTAAATTAGTGGGTTTTCTTAGGTTCCACAGTGAAGTATGGATGTAAGAATGTACTTGTTGGTGGGAGATGCAAGAGTAGATTATGCTGACAGCTCTACATATTTTTATATGGTTTAAAGGAGAAGAGGCTGAAGTTTTTAGCAGTAAAGTGTCATGATACCTATAATTTTCCTGAAAGTGGTTCAGGAAAAAATAATGCACACCTCCATAGGTTCACCCAGACAGGTAAAACAGACACAGCAAAATGTTAAAAAATGCCGAGCCTTTGGTGTTCACTGTATTATTCTTTGCATTCTTTTGTATGTTTGAAAACTTCATCATAAAAAGTTGGGGAATTTTTTCTAAAAACTGGTAAGGCTATTAAAAAATTAAACCTCTGCAAACAAAACACCCCATTATTCTTTAAAAAAAAAAAAACACCTGAGCCAGGGGACCCCTACAACATATAATGGGACTAAAGAAACCATTAGCTAATTGAGTGACAGACTTGAGTATAAGAAGGATGCTGAAAGTAGTAAGTGTGGCTGGAAAGCACAGACTGGAAGCTCAGCTATAAATAGCAGCATTAGCCACCTCGCCTCTGGGGCCCTCTGGTTTCACTACCGCCACGCTGACGACACCACAAAGCGCCTTTCTCCTCCAGGTCTTCCTAACAGCTTTGGGAAGCATGGCTCAAAAATTAAGTGACTGATGAAAAAATGGATACAGTACGTCCATTTCCAGAACTAAAATCAGATTTAGCAGAGAAAGCTCACCATCTCTCCAACCATCCAGCCCTGTTCTACCAGTGGTCTCACAATTTACACACATGTAGTGACTACTATTTTAGTCACAGAGACCCCGCTGAAAAACTGTGTTCTTAGAGCATTTATATTCTAGCTGGGGAAAATAGACAATAAACTTTTTTTTTTTTTCCAGTAAACCTCATGGTCTCTTAGAAAGTGGCAAATGTAATAGACAAAAATGAACTAAGGAACAGGAGTGGAAGAAGGGTTTGGGGTGGTGGCAGAGTCTTACTAAAAAGATGGCAGATGAGCAAGGACTTCAAGAAGGATGGGTGGAGGAAGCCACATAGGTATGTAGATGAAGAATATACTAGGCAGAGAGAAAAGGAAGCAGAGGCCCCAGCTGGGAGCATGCCCAGCATGTCTGGGGAATGGCAGGGAGGCCAGTGTGGCTGGAGTGGATGAGGGAAGACAGGAGCAGGTGATGAAGGTCGTGGGTAACTGTAGCCCAGGAGGAAGGCACTGGAGTCCTCAAAAGACCTTCAGTGCTGACTCTGTGTGAGATGAGGAGCCGCTAGAAGGATTTGAGCAAAGAAGGTACATGATTCCTGCTATTACACAATTAATCATTCTGGCTGCAGGAAGACTGAGGGCTGGACTAGACACAGCTAGGTAGGAGGTCACTGGGTAGGAGATACCCCAGCTGGGAACAAAGGATGGTAGTGTCTTCCGGAATACAGGAACCAAGGAAGGCTCTAACTTGTCTCTTTCTTAGCATGCTGCAAAAGATCCTGGACTCCCCACTGAGGATATCAGCCAGACTCCACAACCAAGTGCCCCACCACCACCAGTCTCTTGGAATCAAAACTTTGGGCAAATCGTAGGCAGGGACTGCACAAAGTGCCAGCTAAGAGCACGGCTGGAAGAAGTCAGAATCCATCACCACCAAATGGAACACATACGTATAATGAAAAGATTCCACTGGCAGAAGACTCTAATTCCACCAAGGACACCAGACTCCTGAACTCACATTAACCGTAGCCATCAGCAAATCTTTCAGTTACAGGGCTGCGCCTTTCAGCTCTAAGGACCAAACAGTTGTCGATACCTTATAATGCTGCTTTACGGAGGGGAACGACAGTGGTAGGGCTGGATATGAGAATCTGGGGCAAAGAATTTGGGATATCTCACTGGACATGCCAGGATATCTCTTTAAAAGCTGGCAATCCAAGGACAAGCAAACATTAAGAGTTTCTGATGGGAGCACATACCAATTCATCAAAAAGGAAAAAAGAACCCAGCCTCATGAGCCACCTATGAGTTTCTGGAAAGCAGAGAGGGACAGAGGTACTTGTTCAACTTCAGGGACACAACAGCAAAATTCCAAACATGGGGGCATCCCTGGCAGCGCAACAGGTTAAGTGCAGCACTATGAACCTATCCATAGCCATTGCAGCACGAGTTCAATCCCTGGGCAGGGAGCTTCCCACATGGTGCAGCAGGCCTCTCCTGTTTCCCGCTACTCCCCTCAGCAGTGTGCTTCAGTAGATCTGTCTGTTCTGCCCCCCACTCTGTCTCTGGTGGATCCTCTCGCCATCCCACACCTCTGGCCTACACCCCAGCTTGTATGCATAAATAAATAAAGCTTTAAAAAAAAATTCCAAACATGGGAAACAACAGGACAAACCACTGAGTTTCTCTAACAATGAACTTCAAGGGGTAAAAAGAGAAAGGAGAAAGGAGAGAAGGAGAGAAGAGACCTACCCAAGTATGTTTGGATCCTAATGCAAACAAACCAATAGTAGAAAAAAAAAATTATAGGCCAACTGGGGAAATGAAAATCCCTACTGAATTACTTGATGATATAAATTACCACCATCAAGTTTTGAGAACTGAAACTGATAGTATGACTATGGGTTATCTTTTAAAGACACATACTGAAATATTTGTAGGTAAAATGTGGGGGGATGCACATAAAAATAATCCAGTTAGGTGAATCAAGAATGGACGTGGAGCTAGTTGTGGAGCCGAGTGACAGACATCGGGGCTCGTCACCTTTTCTTTCCACTACTGTGCCCGCTTGGGATTTTCTTCTAAGAGCTTTGGTTTGTTTTTGTTTTTTCCCAAACCAGCAAACGTAAGGCACAAAGAGTGACTGTAAACTAAAATACATATAAGAATTCAATATCACATATATAGTCTGGAATACAAATAGGTAGAAAATACACCAGTCAAGCAGCCCGGGGGATAACTCCCACTCTTAACTTGTTCTCTCTTCAGAGCCTCAGATTTTCGACTGGCTTCAGGTTAATCGTTTCCTACTGGAAAGAGTTGCTAGGTGGAACAAGGATGAGTCATATTTTTATAAGAGTTCCTTTCCCCTGCTCTTGACTTGGGCTCCTTAGAATGTTTTCTGCGTATGATACTAATAAGTAGAGATAAACAAGTCATGGAAGTTGCCTTCCTTACTCCGAAAAGAGAAGAGACCAGGCTAAGGATGGCTGCCAAGCTGTGCTCCAGTCTGCAGCCCAGTTATGAAATCCATACCTCCTGGGGGCCTCCCTAGTTTGTGCAACAGGTTAAGTCTCAGCACTATTAAGCTATCCCAGCCACTGCAGCATGAGTTCGATCCCCGGCCAGGGTGCTTCCCACATGGTGTTGCAGACTTCTCCTGACTCGCCCGCTGCTCCCCTTAGCAGTGTACTTGAGTACATCCGCCTGTTCTGCTGCCCTCTCTGTCTCTGGTGAATCCTCTCACCACCCCACACTTCTGGCCTACACCCCAGTTCTCATACGCATAATAAATAAATCTTTAAAAAAAAATAAAAGAAACCCATACCTCCTGCCTGGAGTAGCTCAGGTGATATAAAAGACCTTTTTAAAAATAAATAAATAAAAAAGTGTATTTATTTATGCATAGAAGAACCAGGATTTAGGCCAGAGGTGCAGGGAGTGAGAAGATTCACCAGAGACAGAGTGGGGAGCAGAACAGGCAGATCTACTGAAATACACTGCTGGGGGGATCAGCGGGCAAGACAGAAGAGATCTGCTGTGCCATATGTGGGTTAGCTCCCTGGCCAGGGATTGAACTGCAGTGGTGATAGCTGGACAAATGTAGGGTCTATACATCAAATATGGAACATTGAAGTGAACCAAGTCTCAGGGAAAGGTGATTTTGAGATGCTGTGACAGATCCACAAGGAGACAGCAGAGCCATAACCAGGTATGTGGGTAGAGAGCTCAGGAGCAAGATCTAGACCAGAGATTCAAATCTATGGGTCACTGTATATGGTGGTTACACATAAAAAGGAGATCAGATGGGAACATGAACACAGAGAAGAGGGTGGTAAGACTGGAAACTTGTACCATTAACAGCCAAAGAGATGAAGACCTTGCGAAGAAGAGAGGAAGAGAACCTCCCTAGTAGGGCAAGGGGTTGAGTCTCAGCACTATGAAGCTATCAGCAGCCACTAAATCACAAGTTTAATCCCCGGCCAGGGAGCTGACCCACATGGCGCAGCAGACCTTTTCTGCCTCGCCCGCTGCTCCCCTAGGCAGTGTACTTCGGTAATCTGCCTGTTCTGCTCCCCACTCTGCCTCTGGTGAATCCTCTCTTCCTCCCTCACCCCTGCACCTCTTGCCTATACCCCAGCTCTTGTATGCATAAATAAATAAATAAATCTCTAAACAAAAAAAAAAAAAAAGGGAGGGAGGGCCTCCCTGGTGGCGCAACGGGTTAAGCGCTGTGGAGCTATTGGCAGCTGCAGCGCAAGTTCGATGCTCAGCCAGGGAGATTCCCACATGGCGCGGCAGACCTCTCCTGTCTCGTCCACTGCTCCCCTCAGCAGTGTATTTCGGTTGATCTACCCGTTCTGCTCCCCACTCTGTCTCTGGTGAATCCTCTCACCGCCCCACACCTCCGGCCTGCACCCCAGCTTGTACGCAAAAATAAAAAAAAAAATTTAATTAAAAAAAAAAAAAAGGAGAGAGGGAAGAACCATCATGGAGGCGGGAGGAAAATCAAGGATTGCTGAGAAGGCCGGAAAGGGTAGGCTCCAAACCACGGATGGAGAGTCTGCCCTTAGACAGGCACAAGGGTGGCGAGCTCTAGCAGGAGCATCCAAATCTTGGTTGGTGATGATGATATCATCGTCCTTATTTCTTTAGATTCAGGCTCCCAGGCTTCTACAGGCAAGCCCAGGCATCTAGCTACTCACATTTTTCTCTACTTATAAGCAAAAAAAAGTGTCCACACATATACATTTTAGAATGGGCTCTTCATCACAGTCATCCATCTAGGAAGGTCTGTTATAGGCAAACAGACTCTGAAAAGGCGGAGGGGCCCTATAATACAGAATACCAAAGACCTCACCCATCCTGGTAAATTTCACTGTTTATGAAGTTATAGCATATTTTTTTAAATTTTCTAGGTTTTTTTAGGGGAAATAAACACAGATCTGGGCAAGTTAAATCTTTAGAAAAAACTGTCAGTTCCTGTTGGTTTCTGCTGCCTGCTCGTCAGTGCTCCTCTTCTCCTGGGCTAACTTTCACAGCCTGTCATTCTCTGCACCCTCGGGGAACCTCATACCACACCACCTCTGCCATGGCCCGGGATCAAAGCTGTGTTTATAAACATGGTAGAGGCGGCTTTCAATGAACTAAACCCTTTTTACTTCCACTTTGAATGTAGCAGTCAGGCTAAAGAGAATTTTTGTGTTTAAGAGTCTGTTTTTTTCAAAATCTCCCTTTTATAAAGCTGGCTTTTTCAAAACTACTATTTCAGATAAATGAGATATGATGCCACAGTTGAGATATGACATAGTGATTATGAAGCGTGCAGAACAAGATGGAAAATTAGGGCCTCCCTGGTGGCGCAGCGGTTAAGCGCTGCGCTGTGGAGCTGTCGGACGTGGCGACGCGAGTTCGACGCCCGGCTGGGGAGAATCCCACATGGTGCGGCAGACCTCTCCTGTCTCACCCACTGCTCTCCTCAGCAGTGTATTTCTGATCTGCCTGTTCTGCTCCCCAATCTGCCTCTGGTGAAGCCTCTCGCCACTCCACACCTCTGGCCTGTACCCCAGCTGTATGTATAAATAAATAAATCTTTAAAAAAAAAAAAAAAAAAAAAACAAGATGGAAATGGAAAATTATTCATACAACAATTTTAAAAAAAGAACATGAAATTATAGAATGAACCTTATTGTTAAGTATCCTATTTTTTTAAAAGTATGAAAAGGGGCAAAGAAATAAATGAACCAGAGAGAAAGAGTAAGTTGTGTTTGAATAGTAAGATGATGACATAAGGAGTTTTTGACATACATTTTTTTCTAAATCTCCAAATCAGTCAGGCATGTAAACTGCAGTGCTTACCAGTGATATTACATGATGTCTCAGATCTGCTTTCAAATACTCCCCCAAAAAAGAGGGGACTCCACATGAACATGTGTTGACCTTTTCTAAAAGGGAGCATTGGGCACAGGATGGTTCACTACACTACCCTCTCTACTATTTTTCTGTTTGAAATTTTCAATAACAAAACATACATTTTGTCCTGTTTATGCTATATAATGTCTAACTTGAAAAAAAAAATGTTCCTTATAAAAAATTCAAACAAGACAGTAAGGTGAAACAGGACACCTACCCCTTAAACACACACCTTCCAAGTCCCCACCCCATTATATAACTCACAGCTGACAACTTCATGAAAAGTTGTCACACCCGCAAACACTGGAACAAAGGCACATATGTATAAAGGGCATATGCTGAACTGAGTTCAGACCCAAAAGCTGTCCCTTTGATTTTCTGCTTACTGTATTCTACAATCTTTTAAAACCAATATAGAAACAATCCAGGCATTAAGGAGGGTTTAGGATTGAGAGAAGGGCATGTTCAAGGTGAATTCAGCCTTCAGTCTAATGTCCTCCAACCCCATTCCAAGAAAATGAATTCGGGCCTCCCTGGTGGCCTATGGGTTAAGTCTCAGCGCTACCACCGCTACGGCTTAAGTTCCACCCCCAACCAGGGAGCTAACCTACACATGGCACAGCAGACTCTCCTGTCTCGTCCACTGCTCAACTCAGCAATGTATTTCAGGAGATCTGCCTGTTCTGCTCCAATCTCTGGTGAATCCTCTCAGTCCCCAAACCTCTGGCCTATGACCCAGTTCTTCTACACAAAAATAAAAATCTTTAAAAAGAAAAAAAGACTTAGAGAAAATGAATTCAAGTACTACACGTGCAAAAAAAAATAATAATAATTACTCATGGGAAGGAAGACACGGACATATTCTGAGAAATGTGTGCCTTGCTGCTCTGCACACAAGGGGAGATCCCACTTGGGACCTAACAGGGGTGTAGACTGGGCCACTGCTATAATCGCAGCAATTCTTACTCACGCCCAATGTTGCTTTCTCTCCTACAAAATGAAATCTCCTACTTGAAGGAAAGTTCTCCGAGAATCCGGGAAGACCCAAGAAAAAAATGGAAAATATGCTCAAAGGAGATAAATGAGGTTGGATCTTAACGCTATTCCAGCAGCCACAGCATTTCCCCTGGGAGCACCTGGGAGACTGGAATCAAAGATCAGTCAGGAGCCACTCTCAAATTGCTGGCGCAAAACATAGGCCCTAACACCAGATGAAATGTTGCAGGGATTTTTTTTGGCAAGGGGACGAAACAGCTCATATCCCAGCTAGAGCCTCATTTTCCTCTCCCCGCCTCTGGGTTCTGTGCAAGGCCACCATTTCACATCTGTAACAGCTGTCAGTCTGGAGGCTGAATGCTCTGCGGCTGACGGGTGACCGTGTGCCCTTGAGGAGACGGCTGGACATCTCTGTGGGTTAGGCTTAAGATGGATGAGAAGTTTCTAGAACTGTCTAAGCAGTACAGTCCTACATGAACTATAACTGGATTTTGAAAAGTTTTCCAGCCCTTCCCTTGAGTAACTTAACCTCTAGACCTGCACTGCTCAGTGTAGGGGTCACAAGCCACCTGGTGCCACTGAGCACTAGAAATGTGGTGGGCCCCAACTGACTGTGCTAAAAGTGTGAACCACACACCATATTTCAAAGGCCTGATAACAAAAAAAAAAAAAAAAGTAAAATACTTCATGAATAGTTGGCTTCATATTGATTAGACATCAAAATGGTAACATTAGGGATAAACTGGACAAGATAAAACAGGCATATTACTAAAATTAATTTCACCTGTTTGGTTTTGCTTTTATTAATGCAGATACCGGAAAATTTTAAATCGCATGGGGCCCCATGTTCTATTTCTACTGGATGGCGCAGCTCCTCCTTACCATGTTTGGTCATAAACTTGAGCCGCTTGCTCACTCACCAGACCTGGCTAACCCTGGGGGGGTTTCTGCTGTGTAATCTGACCACACAGAGTCTGTTCCTGCATCAAAAGCTTCCCCCACGCTTTTCCTTCAGCTTGGAATGCTTTCTCCCTTCTCACCCCTCCAGCGTCTTGATGTCACTGCCTGTGAAAAGGCTTCCCTTGATACCTGCTACCCCAAGCAGAGTTAAGTACACAGTGACAAGCACCCAGAGCCTCCCACACTTCCATCAAATCTATCACAACTAGAATCGTATGCTCCAGTTATCGATGGCTCTAAGGTCTGTCCGTTCTCCCCTCTAGAGCCTTAATTCCAGCTGTTTACCACTGCATCTCTGGCATCTAGCCTGGTGCACAAAGAGATTTATCTGTGAAACCTGGTAAATGACATTCCTACCGTTCCCCAGTTGCAGCAGGGCTCACCTCCTAAAAAAATGCCCTATAAAGAAGGCAATTTCCCCTCACACAAAACCCTGACCCAGCCCTGGTGAATAATAGTTCTAAAAATAAAAAAAGGGTCAAAACAAAAATGTCTTGACCACCTACTTAATGGACTAACATGTCTTTTAAAGGGAACAACACACTTCTAGAAAAAGGGGAACAACTTCAGCCATCATTCATGCTTTGAGGTGGAAACTCTGCTCAAATACCTGTTCCTACCAGGCTGACCAACTTCCAAAGCCAACAGGCTAAGAGAAAATTCTAGAAGCAGTAGTCAACCTCAGGCTATGCTGAGGCAGCCATGAGCAGGGGAAGGGGTTCCTGACAGAGAGCTTTTCTTCTTTTTTCAAATGAGGTTTCACAAGGCAGCCTCTCAGCAAGTGGTGACACAGAAAGCAGGTCTGTTTTAACATTCGTGGCAGGGCTCGTGTGTTTACTTTTGAGACGCCAGGCTAAAAGGACCTTTCTTTCCAACAACTCTCTGCTGACACCAAAGCCATGAAATGGGTCCGGCTGTAACTTCGAGAAGCTGGGAGTGTGGGGTCGGGGGAGGGGGTTGCTTTTGGCTTCTTCGGGAATTCCTTGAGGTTCTGGCTTGGCTGTATCTGCCTGAGGTGCAGGATGATGGAAAGCAACACACAGAAAGCTTTTCAGAGACTATTAAAGACAGTTTTAAATGCCAACGCATGGCATCTGGTGCCAATCAAGAAAACAGCAGCCACTGATTTAAGTGTAGTGAGATGGGGTGAAACGGAACAAAGACTCGCATTTGAAGCTGGGGACAGAGGCAACCCAATGCCTCCCCAGAGTGGGTATCCAATGCCCCCCAGTCCATCCTCCACCTCAGAGGTAAGTCACGACATGGCCCACAAAACCTAAGCCCCGAGAAAAGGTATTCTTCCTCATTAACAGCAGAGAAAGTCAATCAACATGTCGTGTGTGTGTGTGTGTGTGTGTGTGTGTGTGTGTCTTTTTGTTCTAGGCACAAGAATGAACAGAAGTAAAACAATGACTGCCCCCTGTAAAGCTTACATTCTCGATGTAGAGACAAAGGATGAGAAAGATAAAATACAGCTGACCCCTAACCAATGTAGGGATGAGCGGCACAGACCACCCCAAGCAGTGGAAAAGCCATGTATACTTTTGACTTTACCCAAATTTAACAATAGTCATCCCTTGGTATCCAGATGGGATTGGTTTCTCCCTACTTCCTACTCCCCACCATGGATACCAAAATCCAAGGAATGCTCAAGTTAGCCCTTTGTGTGTGTGGGTTCTGCATCTGCAGAATTCAACAAACTACTATTCAAAGGCAGCTAAATTCATGATTGTGGAACCTGCAGATGTGGACAGGCAATTGCACTAATTGAAAAAAAATCCACTGATAAATGGACCTTTGCTCTTTGAAGGTCAACTGGAGAGAGTATTTTATGGAGATAACTGCTACAAAGAAAATAAACAGAGAAAGGAAATGGGGATTGCTGGACATAGAGGGGTTGCAATTAAGATAGTTTGGTAAAGGTCATATATTGTGTGATTCCATGTATGAAATATCCAGAAGAGGCAAATTTACAGACAGAAAGCAGATTCATGGTTGGTTAAGACTGGGAGTGGGAGTGAATTGTAAATGGGCATGAGGGATCTCACTGGGGTGATGAAAATCTTACGATGATGTTACACAGCCTGGTAAATTTTTTTTTTTTTAATCACTGACTCAACTCGTATACTTTTTTAAAAGACAGTCTGTCCAGGGACGGCTTCACTGAGGTGAGCTCTGGGTAAATGGAAGGAGGTGAAGGAGCCAGTCGTGCTCTTCTAGCAGAAGAGTATTTGGGGGAGAAGGTAGGGCCAGTGCAAAGGCTTTGAGGCCAGAACAGCAGTGGGCTGGAGGAACAGCAAAGTGGACTGTGGGCCAAAGGGGTTTGGCCAGAGCAGGAGAACAGCTGAGATGAGGTGGTAGGAAGCTCAGGGAGGGCCTTTTAGGCCGTAAGGAAAGAGTTTGGTTTTTTTACTGAGTGTGATAGGAAACCCCTGGAGGAGAGATCTGACCTGACTTAGTGGTCTGGATTATTCTGGCTGCTGGGTACAAAAGCGTACTGTAGGGAGACAAAGGCAGATACATGAAAAAGCGATAGTGACTTAGATGTGGGTGATGGCAATGGTCGTGGTGAGAAATGGTCAGATCCTCCAATGTATATTGAAGGTAATGCAGGTAGGACTGGCTGAACTAGATGTGGTTTTAACAGAACCAGAGCAATACAGAATCCTCCTTGTCTGAGATGGAGGAAGCTTGAGAAAGCAGGTAGTTTGGTTTCTAACATGTTTCTTCTAGGATGTTAACTGAACCTCTGGCCACACTGAAAAGATCCAGCAAAGGAGACTACAAAAGAGTGACAGGAAAGACAGACAGAAAACCAGTAGAATGTGGTGTCCAGAGGAAAGAGTATGTCAAGGCAGAGGGACTGATTCCTTGTATCCAATATAACAGGCAAGTGAACAGAGGATGAGAACTGACCACTAGATATAGCAACACGCAAGGGACTTGAAACCTCTGTAGGAGCACCTGCAGCGGAGCAGCACAGGTAGGGCCTACTTGGAAATACCACAAGAAGAGGGAGAGGAGAAACAAGAAGTGAAGAGAGGGGTCTCCCTGGTGGTGCAAAGGGTTAAGAGCAGCACTCTGAAGCTGTCCAGAGTCACTGCAGCACGAGTTCGATACCCGGCCAAGGAGATTCACACATGGCAGAGCAGACCTCTCCTGCCTCGCCCGCTGCTCCCCTCAGCAGTGTATTTTAGTTGATCTGCCTGTTCTTTTTTTTTTTTAAGATTTATTTATTTATACATACAGCTGGGGTACAGGCCAGAGGCGTGGGGCGGCGAGAGGGTTCACCAGAGACAGAGTGGGGAGCAGAACAGGCAGATCAGAAATACACTGCTGAGGGGAGCAGCGGGCGAGGCAGAAGAGGTCTGCTGCACCATGTGGGACTCTCCCCGGCTGGGTGTTGAACTCGTATCGCCGCTGCCGACAGCTCCACAGTGCAGCGCCCAAGAGCTGCGCCACGAGGGAGGCCCTGATCTACCTGTTCTGCTCCCCACTCTGTCTCTGGTGAACCTCTCACTGCCCCACACCTCTGGCCTACACCCCAGCTTGTATGCATAAATAAATTAATCTTTACCAAAAACAATTTAAAAAAAGAAGTGAAGAGAGATACAAATTTAGAATAATAGACTGGTAGTGTCCAGTGACATGGAGGATAGGATGAGGGGAAAAGGGACACAGACACACACACACATGCACACACACATACACAAACACAGAGTATGTGAACAGGTTTCTGGCTTTGCCCCAGGCCACAGGTATCAAAAAAGCTTGAAACACACCCGCCATTTGACCCAGCAATGAATTACATACCTTGGAATTTACTATACTAAGTGGGGAAGAAAACAGGCATAAGTACAAAGATTGCTTTGCCAGAATTTATGGAAAATTTTTACTTATAAGCACAAAGTCGAAATTGCTAATAATGAAAGAGTGATTAAAAACTACAATGCGTTCATATTCCCAAAATGCTACTGAGCCATTAAAAATGATCCTGTTTTCCCTGAGATGGAGGGAAAAAAAAAAAGAGAGAGAGTTTTCACAAGAGTGAAAACAAGCAGTTACAAAGCAATAGGTATAGGATGTTCCCATTTGGAGGGAAAAAGTTACATATACACCCACACAAACATATTATTTACATACCCCCAAAAAACTTAATGGGCATAGAACAAAATGTGAACGGGAGGATACACAGACAGAGAAATTTCAAGTGATTTTAACCTTCCCTTCATTGGGAGGCAGTGTACACAGTGCTGATGGGCAAAGGGTCTGGGCAAAAAGGTCTGAGCTCAATCACAACTCTGCTACCACCTAAGGGTGATCTTGAGCAAGTTATGTAACATTTGCCTGCATTTCCTCATCAAAGGGACTAGCAATACAATCCACCTCAGAGGCGTGAAGGAGGAATGAATAAGCTTTCAAATACGTAACCATGACTAATGGTTACTCAGAAAACTCAGAACCATGCCTAATACATACTAAACATTTAGAAAGATTTTTGTCTATTTTTCCAATAAGCACGAGTCAGCAATCAGAATCAGAAAAATAACAGTAATATTTTCAGCTTTACGAGCACATATTGCTTTTATACATCAGAAAAAATATTAAAAATGTTTTAAATTTTGGGAGGAAAAGAAAATTTCTCAGAAAATGTTCTGGGAGCTTCCACCAGACCCAAATAAGTAGGTCTTAGTGGTTTACCAAGTTCATACAAATAATCAACTGGCTCTGAAGGACGAGGCTTAGCCATTTCTACCATGAAGCCTTTCAAGGTTTAGAAATGGCAGCTATGTCCTAAATGTTACCTCCCTGCCAGCTGACAGGACTGTCACAAACTGCCTTTCATTTTGCCCCTTGCCCAACTCCTCCTCAGTTGAAGAAAGAGAATGCTTTTTCAAATTTAAATTTGAAATTGTTTTTAACTGAAGAGCACCACTTTTTTTCTATTTTCTCTCTTCTCCCTCTGACTTCAGGTCTAAGGATCAGTAGTTTTATTTACTTTTCAGTTGAAAAACTGGAAAAACAGTGCTTTGCTTACTTTAAAATAAAGGCATGCACTGTCTGTCAGGCATGCCTCCCCAACACGCACAGCCCACCCACCAGAACACTCCAGTCTTGCAGACCAGCGAGGGGGGAGCGCCCCATGACTGGCCTATCTGTTCTTGGGATGTAAAGAGCCGTAACAACCCTCTGCTTATAAGATTTTTAAACAAATAGGTTGCTGTTTGCTTTCCGTCTTTTTCTTTTTTCTTTTTAAAATCTGGGACACACACCTGGAGAAAGAAAAGAGCCATACATAGAAAATGAAGAGTGTAAGTCAGAGGTGCTTTTCAAAATCAACTTCATTTTTCACAGTGGTGTGGGTACAGTAGTTCTCAAATCATCTTTCTGTACCTTGCAGAACGAAGAGTATGTGTTACCATACAGCTGATGCTGAGAACCCAGGTTCTCCAATGGAATAGAGGAAGATTAGGAGAACTCTGTGGGTCTGCATGTGAAGGGGACGTTTCAGGATCAACTGTGGTGCTTGATTTTTAGATGTAGAGCAGTCACATGTCTGTGTGCATGTGGTGCGTATGTTGTGTGTGCATGTGCACATGCATGTGAGACACATATGTCAAGTCTGCCAGGGAAGTTGAAGCTCAAGAGTCAATAAAGTCTTGAAGACATATGTCCCACACGATGTTGACACTCCCACCAATAAAGACAGTGAGACTGTGCGAAACCCATAAGGAAAAAAATACAACCACACAACACATGCCAGAACAAACACCATGCTGTCTAAAGGGTTAAATGTTTAAGAAGCAAATAGAGCCAACCATCGCAAGTACTGGTACAGGAAGATATCTGACTTTATTTTTTCCCAAGTGGTTAGCGGAGTGATTCTCAGTCTTGAAAGTACATCAGAATCCCTTGGAAGTTGTGTTAAAATGGATGTCTAGGCCAAACCCCAAGGATTTCTAAGGCTACAGTACTGGGATAGGGTCTGAGAGCTTACATTTTTTAATACATTTCCAGGTGATGCCCAAGCTGCTAGTGTCAGGGTCAGGCTTGGAAAACCACTGGATTACCTGATGGTCCTAATGATTTTTGTTCACCTTTGCTGATTTTAAGGGCTGCTTTTGTCATACAGCAAATTCTATCTATATATTGAATTATGTTTGAGAAAAACTCTGATGAAAAGGACATGTCAAAAGGATAAAAGAGCAAGTTTAAGGAGATACCCATGGGCCAAACCAGGGATAATTCAAGCAGTATATGAATTATAGCCCACTGAATAAAATAAAAATCCCTGAGATGAATCTAATAATTGACACACGCAGGCACAAATTAAGGAGAAAGACTAGGTCTTCCTTGCACTAGTATGTCAAGGAATAAATGTAGCAGGCATGATAAAACTGGGAGTGGGGAAGGGTGGCAGCCATCATGGTAACAAATGAGTCAGACAAAAAACCATTAATGAATGCAAAAAGTGGGTGAAAGTGTGATGAAGAACAGTTATTTACATAGTCTCAAAGTATCTTTCCATAAATTGCTTTCTAGTTATAAAGAGAAAATAGCAATGTTACAGTGGAGAGGCCTGGCAGACCATAAGCAAGCCCTCACAGCTGAGGTCACTGAAAATGAAACTAGCCGAGCCATTCACCTCCTGACACCAGGTGCTGAGGAGGACAAGGTGTCACATTGGAGGTGTTCCTCTCAGAAATACGCACTCTGAATGCAGTGGTGAGGGAACAGCAGACAAAACCAAACTGAGGGGATTCTACAGAAAGTCTGGCCTGGGCTCTTCAGAAATGACAGCATCAAGAAAGACAAAAATAGGGGCCTCCCCGGTGGCGCAGCGGTTAAGCGCTGCGTTGTGGAGCTGTTGGCAGCAGCGATGCGAGTTCGACACCCGGCCGGGGAGAATCCCATATGGTGCGGCAGACCTCTCCTGCCTCGCCCGCTGCTCCCCTCAGCAGTGTATTTCTGATCTGCCTGTTCTGCTCCCCACTCTCTCTCTGGTGAACCCTCTCGC
>PVIJ01007294.1:0-41790 GCA_004024925.1 Scalopus aquaticus | reverse complement strand
AAGAAAGAAAGACAAAAATAGGCTGAGGAACTGGTCCCAGACTTGAGATGTGACCACTAACAGTGATGCAGGATCTTGCAAGGGATCCCCGCTCCAGAACAGAAACTCACTTTAAGCACATTGGTGCAACAACTGGAAAGCCTGGGTTAGATAAAACAACATTGTAAAAACATTCATTTTCTTGATTTGGTGAACTGTACAGTGATTCTTTTTAGGAAAAAGACACAAGTGTTGAGGAATAAAGAAGCATGAGGTTTGTAATTTACTCTAAAATGACTCATAAGGTTATTACACAGGTGTGTGTAGAGACAATGTTAGGGCAAAGGCATCAAAACATCAAGTTGGGTGACAGGTACGGAGAGATTTTTGTCCTATTCTTGTATCTTTTCTCTGATTTTGAAATTACTTTAAAGTACATTTTTAAAAATCTACTTAAAGTTATATTTTCCTCCCTGAAAGTAGGAGGAAGTGGTAGGGTCTGTAGTTAATGAGGCCAGCTGCAGGAGAGGAGAGCTACATGGGAAAATGAAGTGTGGGATCCTACCTGCTACCAATTTAGAAAGAAACTACCATCATTCAGTGGGTGGGTACAGATAAAACAGATGCTGGGAACTACTGAAACTGGGTGACGGGGCTTCTGTTTGAAAATGTCCCTAATTAGGAGGTTTTTCAAAATCAATATCCAACCTCCAAGTCTGGCTTGCACACAGAGATGACCAGAGCTCTCCTGAAGAGCCAAACCCACACTTTCCATCAAGTCCTCTTTGCAGCCACAATCAGGTCAATGGTCCTACAGGAAATCAGCCCAGGACAACTACTACACAACTACAGGACTGACAGCAAGGCAAGCCCCCTGCCAGAGGGAAGCATGACACAACCATCAGGGTTTCCCAGTCACCTTCCAGGTCCCCCAGGAGCAAACAGGGGAGTGAATGAATGCATAAATTATGTCTAGTGGAGCCGAAAAAATGCCAGGTAGGGCAAAGCTACCCCTCAAGGCCTTTCCCAGAAAAAGCTGTTTCAGGAAGCACAGTCCCTAGGAGAAGAGTGACTAACCCACTGTGACCCACTCCCCTACATAACTGCACTTAACTTGCAGTTCTCAGAAACATTTCCAGCCCAGCAAAAGCTTCCCCAGGAATGCAGGCACCAAATCTGGGTGCTAAAATATCCCATGTCAATGACAGCTTTCTTCCTGTACCTCTGCCCCACCCCACACAAAATTTTACTGTTGTCCAGTCTTAGAATCTTCTCATTTAGGCAAGGAGATGCCGCCGCATCAGAAAACAGGATTTGGACCCCCCCAATCTTTGGAGAGTCTCAAAGAGACAGAATTACTACCACTACTACATAGTATTTCATGAGCCAGGTACTGTTGTTAGTTAATTGAATCTCAAAACACTTTACAGATGAGGAAACAGAGAGGTTAACTGACTACCCAATTGTCATATAGCTGGAAGAATCAGGATTCCAACCCAGGTAGTCTGACTCCAGGGTCTACATGCTCTTACTTCTCTACACCACAGACTTAACATCTTGTTCCAAATGGAAGGCATTATGAAACATGGCTGAAATTAACATGTATATTGGCGATGCATTGTCAGCCCAGATTTTTTCTCTGAAAAAATGGCAGCCCACCACCTGTCCACATTTCCCATCAGATCCAAATCTAATGGTCTCACTATTCAACCCAACCACACATTCAAAAACTAAGGCTGGTGTCAGTAAGAGCAGCAGGAGTTGCAGCCAGTGCCACCAACAACATAAGCCCTGGGAAACAGAAAACCTCCCCCTCAATCACTCTAGGCCCGAAAAGAAGATCACAACAGCAACTACAATCAAGAGGCAGAACAGGGCCTCCCTGGTGGCGCAGGTTAAGTCTCAGTGCTATCAAGCTATCATCAGCCACTGCAGCACAAGTTCAATCCCCAGGCAGGGAGCTAACCCACATGGCGCAGCAGACCTCTCCTGCCTCACCCGCTGTACCACTCAGCAGTGTATTTCAGTAAATCTGCCTGTTCTGCTCCCCACTCTGTCTCTGGTGAATCCTCTCATCCCCCACACCTCTGGCCTACACCAAAGTTTTTCTATGCACAAATAAATAAAAATTCAAAAAAGAACACAGCAAAATGCATGGGACAGCAAGTTGATTCTCTACTGAGAAGTGCTTGCTGGTCTCCGCTAAAGTTAAACAAACATTCATCCTATGAACCAGTACGTACTCAATAGAAAGAATGGGTCCTTGAAAGACATATATAAAAATGTTTATAGCAGCTCAGCTCACGATGACTCCAAACTGAAAACAACCCAAATGGCCACCAACAGGATAATAGATGAATAAATCGTGGATTTATGGGTGAGCTCTTTTCTGAATTCATGGAACAGGTAATTCCCATGTTACAGACTCTGTTCCCAAGTTGGACAGCACTTCAATTTTTCTATAAAGTGAGCTTAGTCTTGATTCCAACATCATAAAATACTACACCCCAGTAAAAAAGCAAACTACCATTACATGTGAAAGCCTGGATGACTCTCACAGATATGATGATGAGCCAGGCACAAGAAAATGCCATATGATATGATTTCAATGGAGGAAATGCAAGAATTGACAGAAGTAATGGGTAGTGATAGAAATCAGAATAATGGTTATCCAGGGTGGGGGGAAGGGCATGCCAACTGGAAGGGACATGGGAAATCTTCAGTGGCCCTGCGAAGTTCCTGTATCTTGATCTGAGTGATGATTACACAAATGTGAACTTATATAAAAACTCATTGAGCTGTATCACTTAAGAAGTGTGTACTTCTCTTTAAAAGAAACAAATTTGAATATTCATGTAGAAAAAAATCAAAGACAAGATCAAAATAAGAATTTTTTCATTCTTAAACAAGAAAGAACAAAAATGAATTCACTAAGCTTTCAACTCAAAAAGCTATAAAGGGACAGAGGGAGGGAAGGAGAAAGGGAAAGGCAAGCAGATCGAGGGCAAATAGTTTAAAACAGTGAATAAAGTTTAAAACGGAATAAATATTAGCCAATATGGTATAATTGATAAACAAATCTGAGAAGCTGTCATGTGAAAAACAACATAAAAACCAAAATGTTTATTCCAGCCAAGAAAAAAAAAGGGCAAAAACACACAAATACCAAAATTTTTAAATGAGAAAAATAAGGAACTTTTTTAAAAATGAGAACACTATTTCAAATCTTTATGCTAATAAATTTGAAAATCTCATGAAATAATTTTCTCAGAAAACATGAATTAGCAAACTTGAAGCAAGATGAATCAGAAAAGCTGAACAGACCAATCATTATGGGGAAAATACTGAAAAAGTCATCAAAGAATTATTTCAAAGAAAGCTGCCAAACCCAGCTGGTTTTATGGGTGAGCTCTTTCCTGCATTCATGGAACAGATAATTCCCATGTTATAGAGTTTGTTCCCAAAGCTGGAAAGTGCTTCAATTTACTTTATAAAATTAGCTTAGCCTCGATTCCAAAGCTGACAGAAATAGTACAAAGCTACAGACAAATGTCACTTATGGATAAAGATGGAACACCCCCAAAGAAAATATGAACAAGCACTTCTAACAAAATTTTCAGGGAATAATTTACCATGAGCAATTAGGTACATTCTAGAAATTCTAAGGTTAGGAAATCAGTACAAATTGAAAGAAGAAAAATCATATTAAGCCAATGGCTGTTTTAAAATATATTTGCTCAGATACCAATATCCTTCCTGATTTAAAAACAAAAAAAAAACTGATGAATAAAACAAGAAGTCAGGTTACTAACACCTAAGCTGACACCTGGAGAAGAGTCACTGGAGGCATAACTATTAAACAGAGCAGGATGCCCACCTCACCACCACGAAAACAGGAAGCTGTAGTTAGAGCAGCTAATAAGAGAAAGTATGATTATCTCCTAGAGTGAGTAAAATTATCAACCTTAGAAACCACACAAATGTCTACCAAGCTATTGAAAACCTAATACATAACACAGAGTTAGAAAACATAATAGGAAAAGATCCCATTGGAAATGTCAAAAAAAAATTTTTTTTTAATTAAGAGTCTATCTAGGGCCTCCCTGGTGGTGCAAGGGGTCAAGTCTCAGCACTAGGAGGCCATTGGCAGCCACTGCAGCATGAAATTCAACAGAGATATGAAAAGGCTAGTAAAACAACAAATGAAACAGAAAGTCCTCAAACAGGTCCAAATACACAGAGTGAGCAAAATCATCAACCTTAGAAACCACACAAATAATTGGGCAAATGATAGGATTAGTCAATAAGTAGCGCTAAAGCACTCTTTACAATAGTTGATATGGAAACAAACGAAATGCCCCCAAACGGATGAATGGATCAAGGAGATGTGGTTTATATACACAACGGAATAATGCTCAGCCATCAAAAAATGTTAACTCATGCCATTTGCAGCAACATGGATGGAGCTGGAAGGGATTATGCTAAGCAAAATAAGTCAGAAGGAAAAAGAAAAATATCAATGGTCTCACTTATAAGGGGAATATAGGGAAATGGAACAAAAGATCAGGAAAAAGACAAAACTTTCAAGCAAACCACAGATCTGAGGCACAAAGCAAGGAAGGGGGGGAGGAAGGATGAAAACAGGGGAGGATAAGCATAAAGGACTGTGGTGATAGTCCTGGGTGCTGTAGTGTTGGGAGAATTATGGGGACTACACATGAGGGTGAAATCAAATATTGTAAAAAATGAACAATGAAAACAAAAACCAAAAAACCTAAAAAAAATAAAGAGGAGATACAGTGGGGAGAGAAATCCAAAGGGAAAATTAGGGATTTTTTCTATATAGGTTATTCCTGAGTTTATTCCTTTTATACCACAAAATCTTGGTAAGTTTTCAGTTGCTTTATACTATGAAGTCTGGGGCTGTAATATCAGGTCTTGGTAATTGGAACACTATCAGAGAGTTAGCTCAATGTCAAGGTATTTCTATCCTTGTGTCCTAGAGCCTACCTCTCAAAAGTTAGAGTAAATCCATTACATTCTTGTACCCTTCCAAAAATCTGTAAAGACATTTATTATCCATAGCATCATTTCTTAAAATCCCTTTCCCTCACATTATACTGTGTTTTAAATTTTCTTCCATACCTTCCCCTCTATACCAATATTCTAATATAATAAGGCAATATATGGCAATAGGGATATGAAGAGGGTAACAATAAGTAAATAAATGAATGAACAAATGAATGAATGAAGTACTAAAGCAATCAGTTAACTATTTGGGGAAAATTATATTAAACCCCTAACCACACTATACACAAAAGTAAGTCTGCATGAGTGAAGAATTAAATGTGAAAAACAAGTCATAGTAAACTAAGGAAAACATGGAGGTGACTACCTGATCTCAGAATGGAGAAAGTGTTTCAAAGCATAAAAGAAAAAGCTGAAAATATAACGGATGACAGATTGGACTACAAAAAGTTGAAAACATTTGTTTGGGGGGGAAAAAAACTCTATGATTTAATGTGCAAATGAAAAACTGGAAAAACATACAAATTATGATACTCTTAACATACAAAGAGCTCTTTCAAAACCAAAAAAGAAAAAATGCACTCTTCACTGTAGAAATGAGCAGAGGACATGAGTAAGGTAATAAAAACACTTTAAAAACATTCACTCTGCTTAAGTGAATCACATCAAAGCTTTAAAAAGGTAGGAGGTTGGGGGGTACTTCAGAAATGGACAGACAAACGGAATCAGTAGGTCTTGCCGAAATCCAGATTCAGGTAAGCCAACTGTAAAGCAAAACGTGTTTACAAACATGGTGAAACTGAATATTAACCGGGCATCAGGTGATAATAAGGAATTCATGCTATTATTATTAGGTGTGATAATGGCATGATAATTATATAAAAAATGTTCATTTTTTTATGAGAGGCATGCTGCAGAATCTATGATTTACCTTAAAATACTACAGCCAAAAAAGAAATAGATAAAGCAAATCTTGCATAATGTTAATTATCAAATAGGTAATAAGCACATTCAAAGACATATATATATTTTTTAAGAAATAAATCTAGGGCCTCCCTGGTGGCACAACGAGTTAAACACAGCACTATGAAGCTATCCAGACCCATTGCAGCATGAGTTCGATACCCAGCCGGGGAGATTCCCACATGGCGCAGCAGACCTTTCCCGTCTCGCCTGTTGCTCCCCTCAGAAGTGTTTTTCAGGGCCTCCCTGGTGGCGCAGCGGTTAAGCACTGCGCTGGGGAGCTGTCGACAGCGGCGAGGCGAGTTCGACGCGAGTTTGACGCGAGTTCAACGCCTGGCCAGGGAGAATCCCCACATGGTGCGGCAGACCTCTCCTGCCTTGCCCGCTGCTGCCCTCAGCAGTGTATTTCTGATCTGCCTGTTCTGCTACCCACTCTGTCTCTGGTGAACCCTCTCGCCGCCCCACGCCTCTGGCCTGTACCCCAGCTTGTATGTATAAATAAAAAAATAAATCTTAAAAAAAAAAAAAAGAAGTGTTTTTCAGTCAATCTGCCTGTTCTGCTCCCAACTCTGTCTCTGGTGAATCCTCACCACCCCACACCTCTGGCTACACCCCAGCTTGTATGCATGGATAAGAGAATCTTTAAAAAAAAAAAAAAAAAAGAAAGAAAGAAAGAAATCTAATAAACGCCAGTGTGCAACAGATATCAACTACCTTGCGAATGGAAGGGTAAATTGGGAGAAATTTTCTTAAGGGTAATTTGGTGTTGAAAAATTTGGAGGCCCTCCCTGGTGGCGCAATGGGTTAAGTGCAGCACTATAAAGCTGTTCAGAGCCACTGCAGCAAGAGTTAGATTACCTGGGCAGGGAGAGTCCCACATGGCACTGCAGACCTCTCCTGCCCTGCCCGTTGCTCCCCTCAGCAGTGTACTTCAGTCAATCTGTCTGTTCTGCTCCCTACTCTGTCCTTGGTGAGTCCTCTCACCACCCCACACCTCTGGCCTACACCCCAGCTTGTATGCATAAATAAATAAATCTTTAAAAGAAAAAGAAAAAGAAAAATTTGGAGAATGTTTAAACTCAGTAAGTCCATACTCAATAATTTATTGCAAGTAAATTTTCAACAATGGGCACAAAGACTTAAAAACCTACAAGATTATCATAGCATTATCTGTGACTTTGAAATTCTGGTAAACTACCCAAATGTTCCAACTTAAATTTTAACACAGCCATCCATAATACCACAACCAGCAGTCATCAAAAACTGAATTTTTAGAAGAAAAGTTAAAGCTGGGTTGATGTTTCCTTGTACAGGGGCTATGGAAAACAGAATGGCAATTTGTCAAAAAATTAAAAATAAAATTACCATATGATCCAGCAAGTCTAGTGCTGAGTATATACCCAAAAGAACAGAAAGCAGGGACTTGAAGGGGGTTTGTCCACCCACGTTCATAACAGCACTGATTACAAAAGACAATCAGTAGAAGTAAACCAAGTGTCTTTGGATAAATGGACAAACAAAATTGGGAGTACATTAATATAAGGAATATAGTTAGCCTTTAAAAAAAAGAACTCTGATACATGCTAAATTGGAGTGCGCAACAAGGACATTATCCAAGGTGAAGTAAGACAGACACAAAAGGGCAAATACTGTTTGATACCATTTAGATGTGGTACATAGAGTAATCAGATTTCAAAGAGACAGAAAGTTGAAGCGGGGGAGGGGACAGGTGTCTGAGGGAAGGATAGAAAGGGGTACAGACTTTGAGTTTAAGAAGATGAAAATGTTCTGGAGGTGGATGGTGCTGATGGTTGCACAACAATGCAAATGCACTTAACAACACTGAACAGTGCACTTAAAAATGGCTGCAAAGGCAAATTTTATATTATGTGTATGTGTATTTTATTGCAATTAAAAACAAAAAAGTAAGTAACATTTTAAAGAGAAAACATTTTAAAGAGAAAAAGCACGTTGCAAAATATGCCTGTATATGATCTCAATTTTGTTTCATTGAGGTCTTAAAATATGTATTAATATATGTTATACATTATATCATACATTTGAACACATCAGTATATATTAATATATTATACATGTTGTGTTTAATTTATATAAACCTAACATGTAATTATAATTTGATAAAAAAAAAAAAAAGCTAATAGCTCTTGCTCAATGAAATAAGCCAGAAGGAAAAAGAAAAATATCAAAGGGTTTCACTTACAGGAGGAATTCAGGGAACCAAATAAGGGATCAAGAGGAAAAAATAGCAACAATAATAACAATAAAAACTAGCACGCAACCATAAATAAGAGACATTCTGCGAGGGAGGGGGAAGAAAAGGGATCAAATCGGGGGACAGAAGAGCACAGGGACAATGTGATGGTTCATGGGTGAATTGGTGGTGGGGATTTTATGGGGAATACACAATAATGTAAAAGATATCAATAGAAAAATATATATTAAAATTTTTTAAATATAAGCTAATAAAGAAAAATATATACTTTAAAAACTCAGAAGGGCGTATGTGAAAATATTGACACTAATTGTCACTAAGTGCCGTGTTTATAGGAGAATTTTATTTTTGAGTGTCTGTGTACTTTGGGGTCATTTCCAGTTTTTCTACAATTGCTTTTTGTTTTGAGCTAACACTGGTTGACAACACTGTATATGTACAGGCTCCCACCTACACGTGGGATGTATGGGCCACACCATACCCACCACCAAAGCCTGGGCCAATGAAGAAGAAAGGGACACTCGAGTTGGCTGCTGGTCCTGATGTGAAAGTGCCCACAAGCATATTTCCAAATAATGTAGGAAGTATAAACCTCCTTGATAATAAAATGAAAAAAGGCTGGCTAGAGTTTGGGAAAATAAAGACTGATAGAGAAAGCAGAATTAAAACAGAGGCATATCCCATGTTTAAACAATTCCTGAGACCAGCAAAAGGAAAAGACCAGGCGAGTAGGTAAGAAAGGATGGGCTCAGAAAGAAGGGGCTCGGGAGTCTACGGGGCACTCTCCCTGGGATGCAACACTCCCACTCCCACTCTACTCAGTTAAATCCACTTTCAGAAAATGTTTTCTAGACAGCAGACCTCAAGAGAAAAAGGACCCTTTCTTTCTGTGGCCTTTCCTCGCCACATATGGTGCTGCTCTGAATTGAGGCTTTATGAGGGAGGGTCCAAATACCATAGCCATGGGTTATGCCACTGACCACAAACAGCAATGAACAGACATTTGGTTTTAGAGTTCCATGCAGCAGAAGCAGCCTGAATAATTAAGAGCTTCCATCATCCAACTAACGTCCGCTCAATGTTTATTGAGTGCCTATGAAGCATAGGGTACTATTTGTATCACATACCAGACACACACACACACACACACACACACACACATACACACAGAGCTCTGTTCCGTGCGAGGCCTCAGACTAGGAGAGCAATGACTTTAGCTGAAGGCACTGCAGTTTGATTCTGTATGTCACACATCTCCGGGATCAGGTAAAGCAGGGCAGAAGCAGAGGGAGAGCAGTCACCCCTGAGGAAGGCTCTGAGAGACACACCCACCACTCCACTTAACCCCATAGAGGAGGAAGAGAGGACCACATCTAAGAGCAGCAGGTCCCTGAGACCCTGGTCCTAGAGGAAACTGCATCAGCAGGTTTATCCATGTGGTGTGAGAAATCCATACTTTCAAATTCATCTCCTCCCACGGTCAAAAATAATCCTGTCAGCCACCCCACCATCAGACGTCATACGTACTTTTGCCCCCATTGTTCTTTAGGACATTGGAGAGGTTGACAGAGGCGGTGCCTAGCAGTTCATTTCTCAAGGTATGGCAGCTCCAGACCTTCAAATCTAAATGACTCTGGGCCGTGACATTCCTGGAAAACAAATACTTAAGTTATCACATTGAGCAGATCGATTACTCCTCTAACTCAGAAGACAGATAAACTATACCACCGACATCTTGGGGGGCGGAGGGGGAAGACGCAAACTGGAAGACACTTATAGGCCCTTTCCCCCATAACTGACCCCATAACCATCTAGCTAACAATGAAGGCTCTGTGAGCTCAGTGATAGAGAAACATCTGAATAGAGGTGCCGAAGGCACCAAAGGCAGAGGAGGTAGAGGCCTCTCAGGAAGCCTGGCTCTCCCGCACTGCCTTCAAGCGCTTGCTCTTTCCCCGTTAACTTCATTCAAATAGAAGGGGCTTGTGCTTACAAAATGATGATCTCATTCCAGAGAAGCTCGGAGCTGCCAATTCGCTTCCCAGTCTTCTTGGTCTCACTGGGGAGTCCATCCACCGCCACTTCCACAAATGAGTTAATTCGGGGTTGACGGTTATGCACCTTGGGCTTTGCTGACACCACTGGCCAGAAAAGAAAGAGAAAATCCAAGCTGAGCGAGAGGGCTCCCAGATGCCCCCCTGTGGCAGGCTTTCCAACTCTTTTTTGTTGTTTCTTTGAAAAAAAAAACCAAACAATTTTTGCCTGATTCTTAAAAAAAAAAAAAAAGAACTTATTTAAAAAATGTGAGGTTCTAAAAAAAATTGGAAGCATAAGAAAGGAAAATCACTTCTAACCTGAAAACACTAGGATAATTATTAAGATAGTGGTAAGTCCAGACTTGCTGGATTTTCATCTTTTATGTCCTTGATTCTTTACAAAATCTTCCCCCCTCCCCAATCTCTTTTAAATAGCTGCCATGTGAGTTCTGTGTGGCTATACCATAATTTTGTTAACTATTCTTTGATGGGTGAATAGAATGCTTCCACCTTTTTGCTCCAGGAAAATTACCACAAATATATATATTTACATGCATTTCTGAGAACTTTTCCAAAGAATAAGTACACTTGTTAAAGTCCTTCAAACTGCTTAATTCCTTTCCAAAATGGGTAAACCCACATAGATGGCGATGCTCTTCAACTATATAGGAATATATCCATTTAAACAAACACTGACAGCACTGAGCACTTTGTTTTTTCACTCTTTTGCAAATCATACAGGTTTTTTTTTTTAAAGTATTAACACAAAGATTATGGCTAAGGTTCCATGAGCACTCCTTACACACTGTGCGCACCACCTTATCTAGCTGAATCCTGACAAGAAACCAGGGAGGCAGAGAATAAGCCCTCACTCGCACTTTACCCAGGAGGGAGGAGCCTGGGGGAAGCCAGGTCATTGCCCCAGGCTATGAAGTCAGGTCACTCTGAGCCCAGGCATGCAGCAAGCAGCCTGAATGTCATTACTGGACTTTGCTTCTCGGTTCGCTTGTTTTTCTTCAATGATTAATGAGGTTGAGTATTTTTTCCACGTGCTCATTAGGCACCTGCATTTCCTCTTCCGTTCGTATTCTGCATGTGGCAGCATCACTTTTGTTCTTTTGGCACCAGCAAGCCATGGGCTCACAGAGCACCAACTAAGCAAATATGTATGTCCAGGGCTACACGAGCTTCTCTTACAGGTATTATTTGCCAGGGCAGAAACTCCAGGTTGCTAAGCTCACACACACCTAGATGTCTTCGGTCCTCTGGCCCAAATCAGAGCATATGACTGACACTCCTCGCCTCTGATGCCTACACATGAACACCCGTGGTTAAGAGCAAACCTCTCCCTCCCAGACCCATGTGAGAGGTGGCCTGTAGGGTCCACAACTTGGCAGAGGGCAAATCCCCCTCCAGATTGTTTTAGGCAATACTTGTCTTCTCCAGGCCTAACAGAACAGTAGGGAGAAAGCGAAAGAACAGCAACAATAAAATGTATGGCTAAATGTCAACAGCAAGAAGGGATAACGCTAGGGAAAAAAGCCGTGGTTCTGGGTAATGCGGCCCAGAGTAGAAAAGAGCGATCCTTTACACATGGGTCAAGGTGAACTGAGGCCACCTGGTGGTGTAAGGGGAGCTCTGCATACAGGTTAAGGAAAAAAAAAAAACATAGGGACTAATTAAGAGTTCTATCATTCTAAGCTAGATCTATCAGTTCAAGCCCTTTATTTAACAAATGAGGCTATCAAAACCCAGGGAGTTGAAATAAGATGTAAAATCACAGAACTGGTCAGAGACAGAGACAGACATGAGGAACCAAGTCCCCCAGTGCTCAAGTCAGTTCTCTCAACTGTCACGATGGTCCCCTTTAGTTTTCCCCCTCAAGTTTTTCTTTTTACCGTTTTTTTTTTAATGTTTGACATGACCTAAGGTGTCCAGAAAAGTTTAAAGAATAATACAAACAAATTCCATAAACCCTTCCCCTCAGAGTCACCAAATGCTGGCTTTTTTTTTTTTTTACTATAATTTTGTTGGTATTCTGACTCTTGCCTGACTGTCATACACATAAACACTTCTTCCTGAAACCCTGAGAGTGAACTGTACACACTGTGTCCCTTTATTCCTGAACAGATCAGTGTGTATTTTCAAAGAACAAAGACATACCCTATCAATAACCATTGTATCAACATCGGGATATTTAACATTCTTACATATTAACTAACATTAAATTTTATTCCAAGTTTGCCAATTGCTCTATCAAAATTCATTATAGCAAAAGAAAAAAAGAAATTTTTTCTTCTCTGATTCAGGACCCAACCTAGGATCACATATTACACTAGCAGCCTTATTTTGAAATTTTCAATTACAGAAAGTTGATCGAACAGAACAGTAATAGGATCTTCTTCAGTGTTCTCTCAAGTTTACCTTTTTCCCTTTCTGTGTCTATAATAGTGCTATTCAAAAGAATTTCTGTGACAGTGAACATGTTCTGCACTTACTGCCAGTACATCACCACCAACTACCTGTGGCTATGGAGCAATTGAAATGTGGCTGGGACAACTAAAAATTTGAACTTGAAAGTTTAATTGCTTTTACCCTATTGTACAACACAGGCTATAGATATGACACGCACAGTTACACACCACATAGCTTTTCAGTAGGTGGAGAACCGCATCTGTGTTGATGGTCCCTATTACACCCTAGGTGTGCGGTGGGCTATGCCGTCTAGGTTTGCGCCAACACAACTACCAAATTGCTTAAAAACACATTCTCAGAATGTAGCCCCATCATTAGTGACTGTATAACCACACCTTTTTTGAAAAAATGCACCGTGATTTTTCTCACAACCCAACATTTAGGCCCAATTTGTTGTCATGTCCGCAACTCCCTTTGAAATGATTCACAAAAGGGCCTCCCCGGTGGCCCAGCGGTTAAGCGCTGCGCTGTGGAGCTGTCGCCAGCGGTGATGAGAGTTCGACGCCCAGCCGGGGAGAATCCCACGTGGTGCGGCAGACCTCTCCTGCCTCGCCCGCTGCTCCCCTCAGCAGTGTATTACTGATCTGCCTGTTCTGCTACCCGCTCTGTCTCTGGTGAACCCTCTCGCTGCCCCACGCCTCTGGCCTGTACCCCAGCTTGTATGTATAAATAAAAAATAAATCTTTAAAAAAAAAAAAAAGAAATGATTCACAAAAAAAAAAAATGCAGAACTTGGCGCATCCTAATAACACAACCATTGCGATACCTTAATCAATGTATGCCCTCTGTCATTTGCTATCCATTCCATCTTTGAATTTCACCGATTATTTCAAGCTTGTTTCTTTTAATATATTCTTTATTTATATCTTTTACATTATTGTGTATTCCCCGTGGGTTATCTACCACCAATTCACCCGTGAACCAAAACAACCCAAGCTTATTTTTATAGCTGCTTTCCCCCAATCCAGGATCCAATCAAGATGAACAAATTGCATTTGGTGGTTGTTTCTTTAACCTTTTAAAATCTAGAATGCTCTCCCTTCTTTCTCAATGACAATGATTCTTAAAGACATCCACCAGCCACCTTATAGGATACGCCAAGTTCTGCTTTTTCCTGATTGTTCCCTTATGATTAGATTTAAGTTGAACATTTCTGTCCAGAATATGACACAGATGACGTTGTCTCCTTCTTGCTTTACACGGCAGGGTGTGCTCCTAGTGGGAATGTTAACTTTGATCCCTTGGTGAACGTGGGGTTTACCAGGTCTCTCTACTATAAAGATACATTTTCCCCTCTGTAATTTATAATTAATCAGGGTGACATTTTGAATGTTGCTTTTTCTTAAAAGGCAGCCAAAAGAAAGTCTTCAAGATACAAGTGACTTTCTCTACAAAGCTGATTTATTGTTTGATGAAATACAAAGGATAACTTATTTGTCTGTGTAAAAGAACTGAGGTGTAGGTGCAGAGGTGCAGAGGTGCAGAGGGTGGAAGGATTGACCAGAAACCAAGTAGGGAGCAGAACAGACGGATCTACTGAAATACACTGCTGAGGGGAGCAGCAGGCATGACAGGAGAGGTCTGCTGCACCATATGTGCATTAGCTCCCTGGCCAAGGATCAAACTCAGGCTATAGTGGTGATAGCATTGAGACTTAACCACTAGGCCACCAGGGAGAACCTAAAGGATAATTTCTTATATGTGGAGTAACATCTTCACATAGGATTTAGCTACTAAAGTCAAAAACAAGGTGAAAATCACAGATGGTCAGAAGCATGCCTTTGGAAGTTCTTGAAGAGGCACCAAAAAATCTACATATTGACTTTCCACAGGTTCCATAGGTTTCCATAGGTTCCAAACAGTTTTATGCTGTGCTATGTTTCTCAGGATTCAGTTTTTTCAGTGTTTCTTGAGTTAATTATCAGATAAATAGTTGCTTTATGTTTAGAGGCCCTGATGTATTTAAAAATATATCTTAGAACCCCAGGATGGCACTAAGGAGAGGCATAGGGAACTGAATCTCAGAGAGGGAAGAGCACAGTGCCCTCTCCCAGATCACACTACTAACTTTCTCATGACATGAAACACACGGAAGAACCACCCACACTATTTAAACTGTTATTGCTCTTTCTCCCTCACCACATTCCTGGGTGTTATTATTGGATCCCTACAGGTTAAAGGCATACATAATGAGAAGCAGCAGTATCATCATGTTAGGCCTTTCCATATTAGCAATTCACAATGATGAAAAGCAACAGAAAACCTTTAAGTCAATATGTGTTCCTGAATAATACAAACTCAAAGAGAGCGTCAGGATTTCACTAGCTTCCATGAACAGGTTCTATTTCAACTCAGGCTTGCTAATCATTAGATAAGGTAGTAAAAGCTATAGTCCCAAACACAGTATAAGGAGGGAAGAGGGGGATGACTTAGAAACTTTTGCCCTGACTGATAAACCAACACCCCAGGAGCACCTCTACCCTAGGAAAGGACAAAGTAAGCAGCCTCCTGTACCCCATTTAAGCCAGGAATCTCCAGCCTTTTCTGGTAGTTGTTCTTGCTTGGACCTACGCCCAGGTGCACTTTTACTCTGTCTCCAATAAACTTTGCTTTGCTTTGCCTAAACATGGCTTTGAACTATTTCATGGACATAGTCAAGGTCTAAGGAACCCCAAAACCCAGAAACAGATGATTTCAATTGCTCTGCATAGTGTAAAAAGGGTGACTTTTAAATAACAAACACTCAAGAAAGGAAGGAAAGCAAATCAGGGAGATATCTGGGCCCAAAACATTTCACTCAGAGGTAATAGCAAAGGCTCAGAAGTAGGAGTGTGCCTGGGTTAGTCCTATGAACAGCATGTGACTAGAGCAGAGTAAATGTGGAAGAGTAACAGGAGATGGAAAATGAGGGATCATACCATATGGGAGTTCAGCTTTTCTTCTGAGTGAGATAGAGAGCCCTTGATGTCCTTGAATACAGGAGTGACAAGAGCTAGTTTCCATTTTGACAGGCCACTGACTGCTGAGTGACCAAGAAAAGGAAGGAGGGCAAAGGGTAAAAGCAGGGAGCTGGGTTAGGAAACTATCACCTTAATACAGGGTAGGGATGGTAGCAGCATGTAAACAATGGAAGTGGTGCCAAGTGGCTAAAGGCTGGACACATTCTGCAGATAAACACAGATTTGCTGACTGACTGAATATAAGAATATGAGAAACAAAAATCAGGAGCTCAGACCAGACACATTACATTTTAGAAGTTTAAATGTTCAAGTGGAGATGACAACTGGGTTACCAGATGTACAAATCTGCAGTCTAGAAATTAGGCTAGAGATATAAACTTGGCAGTGAATTTCTCTTGGTGGCATTTAAAGCCACAAGGTGGAACATAACCTAGGGAGTGAGTGGAGAGAGGAAACAGGCCTGGGGTATAAAGGAACCAACATTTTAGACAGTTTTTTCCACAAGTTTCTTTCTTCCTACTTCAAGAATCCCAGCTATCATGTGACAAAGGTTTACTCTTAAATTATTTCAAAAATGTGACTCTCCAGACTAAAGTGTGGTATAATTCCACCTTGTCTCCACAGACTGGCTAGACCTCAAATAATCAACACTTTACCCAGTGCCACTCACCTTTCAAAGTAAGCTGAGACTTCTCAAAGGGCAGGGCCACTCCTGCCCGGCTAGAGCTGGCAGATGCCATGTCATCACCAGGAAGCTGCAAGGCAAAGCCAGCAGTAGGTTAGAGATTATCGATAAGAAGACTGAAGAAGTAGACCCAATTTTAATATCTGACTTTAAAGAAACAATCAAACAAATATAAACATCCAAGCAAATGTGATCATGTTACTAGTGGCAGTCCAGCTGCTGTCTGTTTGTCTTGTAATGACTGTTGAACCTGGGTAGGTCTTGGATTAAGACTACTTGTTACATCAGTCTGGAGAAGAAAGAGCCTAACACAACATCTCCAACAAGAAAGTCACAGTTCGACAACAGCAATGAGAAACCAGGTAATCCAACTTTTTTAGCAGGTAAAAAGATCTGGATGGACATTCCACTAAAGAAGAAATGCAACTGGCCCCTTAGTAGACGGGAAGATTCTCGACATCACTAGCCAGCAGGCACCCCTGTCACTCCATCTTGGCTAGAAGCAGAAGATTGTCTTGGCACTTTGAGTATCTTTTACTCATGTATGATTTTGTAATGTCATGTGCCATTTGGGAAATATTGGTTCATCCAGCTATATTGATAGCTATTTCAGTGTTGACACATTTCATTGCACAATTTCAAGAAATCAGGTTTGTGATGGTTGCCACTGATCTTATCAGACAAGTCTTTAAGAATTGGGAAGCAGGGCCTCCCTGGTGGCGCAGCGGTTGAGCGCTGCGCTGTGGAGCTGTCAGCAGCGCGCTCTGCGAGTTCGACGCCCAGGCAGGGAGAATCCCACATGGTGTGGCAGACCTCTCCTGCCTCGCCTGCTGCTCCCCTCAGCAGTGTATTTCTGATCTGCCTGTTCTGCTCCCCACTCCGTCTCTGGTGAACCCTCTCGCCAACCCACGCCTCTGGCCTGTACCCCAGCTTGTATGTATAAATAAATAAATCTTAAAAAAAAAAAAAAGAATTGGGAAGCAGGGAAGCTTTTGGAGGGGAGATGGAAGCATTCCAAGATTCCAATTTTCACCTCAAAACTCAGATTTCAAGATTCAACAAATACTGTCAGCTGTTTTCCAGAAAGTGACAGACTCACTTCACTCATTTTCAAGAAAACGTCCTCCAAAGACCCAAACCTAGTAGGTTTATTTGTTGTTGTTTTTTTTAAGTAAAAATTAGATTTCATGAAAAAAGCCATTAATGCAGTCCTCCACTCAGTAATCCAAATGCTTTTCCTCAACACAAACATGATACTTCAGTCTGCAGCAGAGTCCTTGAGGCGAGTATCAAGAAGACGTGCTCGGGGGTCAAGACTTACTATGGTTAATAACTTGCACAGCTTTATCAAGCACATTCGCAAGTGCAAGAGACTTTTCCTTTTCTTTCTAGTGTGCCATGGCAGGGAGTCCATGATCACAGGACAGATTAGTGGCAATGCCTAACGTGGGTTGATTCGGGCTCTGGCACCAGTAGTTTCACTCACCTTTGCTTTCACACTGTCAACGGGAAGTGACCAGTGACAAGAGCAAAGGAAGTCTTAGTGTTATTGTGGAAGTAGTTCTGACCTTGTAAAGGCATCTCCAGAGACCACCAGGGGCCTGAGGACCACGTGTGAAGGCTGCTGCCATAAAGACTTTATCAAATTCCTGTTCTATTCAACATCATTAACACCTTCTTTCATTCTCATTTGTATTTGCTCTCGCCCCCTACCTTCCAATTTTGAAGAGCTGTTCAGGCTTAAAACAATTAACTCACCATATTACTCTAAAAATGGAAGCTCTTTATATGAAAGTAAATGGAGCTTGCTGCTAGGTGACACTGATTTTGACATTTTCCTGAGCTACAGTCAAATAATTTCATGCTTCAAATTTTAAGTAAAAATAATAATAATAACAGAATTGGTCATATTTATAAGATACATCCAATCCAAAAAAAAAAGCAAAGTGATTAGTTTTCTGGACTAGTCCGTAACAGACAGTATACTTCAGTCATTACACATGGAACAGCAGTGGATACCTCTGAAATGATACCTAGAACAAAGGAAGACAGAACTGAAACTATTCTTACCATGATCCCTAAAGAACAGATCTGTGCATCATTAAATCAAATAGCAAACTCTTGTCTTATCTGACCCACTGGCAGCATGTGACACAATGGATCATTCTTTCTTCCTTGAAATTGTGTCTCCCCCATCTCCTGCCTGATCTCTCCTACCGCTCAGGCTTCCCTTTCTCCACCTCCTTGGTTGGCCCCCTCTCAACCTCTAATCATCAGAGTAGATCAGTGCTCCTTGTCTCTGGGTTTTGTCATCCTGTCTCATGGCTGTCTGCAGACAATTCCAAACTGGCATGTTCAGTAGGAACCTCACCCTTAGACCTCCAATTCTTTCTCTTTGAGTTCCTGAGAGTCCCCCTCAAACCTGACTGTTCCTCAGTCTTCCCATTTCAGGTAATGACGACTTTTTCCATGCAGAGGCATGGACGACAACTCTAGCACTCATTCTTGTTTCCCCTTTCTCTCTCACACCGCATATTCAACCTGTTCATAAACCCTGTTGGTTCCACCTTCTTTTTTTTAAGATTTATTTATTTATGCATACAAGCTGGGGTGTAGGAGAGGTGTGGGGTGGTAAGAGGATTCACCAGAGACAGAGTGGGGAGCAGAACAGACAGATTGACTGAAGTACACTGCTGAGGGGAGCAGCGGGTGAGACAGGAGCGGTCTGCTGCGCCATGTGGGAAGCTCCCTGGCCAGGGATCAAACTCATGCTGCAGTGGCTCTGGATAGCTCCATAATGCTGTGACTTAATCCACTGCGCCACCAGGGAGGACCCCTGGTTCTACCTTTAAAATATTAAAATGTGCTTTAAAAAGTGCTTTAAAGAAGCACCATGATCTGTTCTGCCCTTCACCCCCTTTGATCTAAATCTCCAAATCCAGCAGAGATTTTTTTCTTTAATAAGCAAGTCGGATCACATCACTCTGCTATTCAAAACCACCCAGGGGCCTCCAAGTAGAAGTAAAATTCAAAGGTTTTTCCAAAGAATGACCCTGGACATCCTATAGGACACGCTCTCCTTCTTCCTCCCACCGCTCTGACCTCATCTCCCATGGCCTCCTTGCTCTTCCTTGTACATGCCAGACATGATCCGCTAGCAGACTTCTACCTTCTCTCTATTAATGTTCTTTCCCTAATTGTCCCCATATTTGGCTTATACCCTCACTATCTTCTGACGTAAATGTAATCTTCTTAAAGGACCTTCCCTCACTATCCTATGAACCCCACTCTCCATACACAATAGTGTCCAATCTTCCCTAGTTTACTTTTTCTCCTCAGTATTCATCACTGACATTAATTCATATGCACTGATCTATTGCATTTGTTGTCTAGCTCCCTCCCCTAGAATGTAAGCTCTGTAAGGGTCGAGTTGTGTGTCCCATCTCTTAGCTCTGCAGCCCTCAATGGTGCCTGGACTTTAGTTGGAACTCCAAAAATACTGAATGAATGAATCTGATCATCGATTTCCTGAAACTTAACAAGATGATGTGTTTTGATTAAACTTGTTTTGGTAAAGCAATGAAAAGATCAATTCTTTTTCCACCCATCAAATTAAGAAAGAGATCAGTCATCTGCCAACAAGGGTTAGGAAGACTCTTCACACACTTCTGGAGGCAGAGCAAATTAGCTGGTACATGGCAACCTCCAGGCAGGAGTGATAAAGATACGTAGACTGCATCCCCCAGGATGCCACACCAGTGGAATTTGACAGGGGAAAATTCTCCAGCACATGCTGAAGACACCTTGTTCAAAGATGGGCAGCATAGCGATGTTTCTAACAGCAAAAAATGCATAAACAAACTAATTGCCCATTCATGGAGGAATGGATAAATGGTGATATAGTTATAAAATGGACTGCTAGATCATACTTCAAATAAGTGAATTCAATCCACACATATAAATCCCAAACTATAACACTAAAAGAAAACAAGTACGCTAGAAGTCAAGTATAGTATTCCATTGGCATACCTACATTTACACAATTATATATGTTGTTGTGGACATCTGTAAATGGAATAAAAGTATAAAAAACATGGACCATCCCAGGTTCAGAACAGAAGCTGGGGTAGTGGAGGTGGGAGCAAGGGAACTGGAGTTAGGAGAGAGACCAAGGGAATTTCAACTGTGCCTGCAACATTTTATTTTTCAAAGAAAAAAGTTCTGAAGAAAATATGGCAAATGTTAACATTCATTCAATCCAGATGGTGGTTTTTATGACTGTTATCTTCCTCTCTAAACCATTTTACATGTTTGATCTTTTTTTTATAATGTTAACAATAATTTTAAAGAAAAAGATCATATCTAGAGTAATGAAAGATTAATGATTATAAATTAAGCCTTGGGCTTTCAGTAACAGGGTTAAAATACTAAAAGTGGAAAATCCATTATTTAAAGGCCCTAAAAAATTTTTTTTTAAACTTCATATCTATTGGGACACTTTCTTTCTTGAGGCAACTTGATTGAGAGTAATTTTTTAACTAGCTTGTCCTCCCTGAGCTTTAGCTGGTTTTAGCCTTTGGTCTGAACTCAAGGAGAATATTCAAGAGAGTAAAACTTGAAGCCTCCATATGGCCTCTTAAATGGGGAAAAGACCAAACCTCCTGAACTATTCTTTGCGGCCCCCACGCAAAGTCAATTTGATAAATTCTCAGCAGGGCCAAAGTCAACTGGGAGAGGACAAGAAACTGAGTAGACACCACCCCCACAAGTTCTTTTTCAAATTTCTTTCATCATTACAATCCATTGTTTATTAATAATAATCCATGTTACCATGAGAGGCTTTATCTGTCTTTATCTTTCCAAATGCCATCAGCTAGATGCCACCCTGATATTATATAGCAGCTATCTTGAATTGTAAAACCTTTCCTACCATGAATAAAGAAAAAAATATATATTACTATAGGAGGGAAGTCAGACCCTCACCCCCAAAGTACTTTCAACCTATTAGCAGCTACTTCTGGGCCCTGTATTAGACATGGCTTCTAAGGGCAAGAGATCCAAACCCCTTACAGGAAGCTCTGAAATCTGAGATGCAGAATTTATTCTGCACCTTCTCAGCAACAATGTACAAGAACTCAAGTTCCCCTGCTAATAGCTGATGGGAAGTGTTTGCAATCAAACTATTCCAAACAAACAGCATAAGCCTGGGGCAGGCAGGAGGAGAACGAACAACAACAAATAGCATCAAACACTTCAGATGCACAAAAAATGTTATTACTAAGGCAGTCACATATTTATTAGTCAGGAAAGGGGAAAACCTAAACTAAGACCTACAGATGCCTAAGTTTATTTTTAAAATTTAGTAAATATATTGTCCTCAGAACTTATCCTCGATGTAAACCTTGACAAGCACGTCTTAAAACCAAATACAATAAGGCAGAAAATATTAGAGTACAGGGGCCTCCCTGGTGGCGCAAGGGTTTAAATCTCAGCAGTATCAAGCTATCACCAGCCACTGCAACATGAGTTCGATCTCTGGCCAGGGAGCTGACCCACATGGTGCAGCAGACCTCTCTGTCTCACCAGCTGCTCCTCTCAGCAGTGTATATCAGAAGATCTGCGTATTCTGCTCCCACTCTGTTTCTGGAGAATCCTCTCACCACCAGCCCCCACCTCTGGCCTGCACCCCCAGTTCTTGTATGCATAAATAAATAGAAATAAATCTTTTTAAAAAGAAAATATTAGAGTACATTATATATGAAGAAAAGTATTATTTCATAAAAAGTTTGTTCCAATAAGTATACATCAATAGGAATGTGTGCACTGACTGATGATATAAAATATAAGTCTTCCCAAAGGAACTCTAGGAACAGAACATAGTGGAGGGGTTGTGGCAACAGTGGATACGAGGAGACCTTGTTCAGTAACAACTATTCCCTTAGAGAGTCTTCCAGGGTCTCTCAATGAACATGACAGACTAAATACGTATATTTTTCTCTGCTCCCTTATATAAACTCACTTCAAAAGAACAAAAAAGGAAGCAACAGAGATATAGCAAATTTTTGGAAAATGGCAAATGGATTGAAACAAACCTAACTGCCTGCAATGAAGGAGGTCAACAACAAGCAAGCCGAGGGCAACAAGTGCAACAAGTTGCACTGCAGAATCTCAGGAAGAGTCAGCAGTTGGTGGCAATACGTACTTCTGAAGTGTGTATGTGTGCTAAAAGCCCAAGGGCTGAGACAAGGCTGCATGGAAAACAAAGCCCCAGACTCCCCTCCTCACCCAAACAGCTAGACAGTCATCCCTACTACCTACTCCCAAGCAGGAGAGCTGAATTTTAGTGTCTGGATAGGCTAAACCAGACTTGAGGACTTCAGACACAGCTGAAAGTAGGGATAAAAGCACCATAATGATCTAAGGAGGTATGTGAATATGGACATGATGTACTGTGAGAAGTCACTACCTTCCCACAACACACACACACAATCTCACCTTCCCCTGTTTAGGTGTGAGTTCACAGATGAGCCTGTTGGTACTTCACACTTAAATGGAAATAACTATTTGAGATAAGGCTCAGACATAAAAGAGGAGGAAAAAAAAAGCCTCCATTGACAAGCTGATCCTAAAATGCTTAAGAAAATGCAAGGAACCCAAAATAATGTTTTAAAAGAACAATAAAGCTGGTAGATTCACACTTTTCAATCTCAAAACTTACTACAAAGCTTCAGTAATCAGGACCAAGTTATACTGTCATGAAGACAGACATACAGACCAATGGAAGACGGCAGCAAATCTAGATACAAACCCAGAGATTTAAGGTCAATCGATTTTAGACAGGATTTCAAGACAATTCCAGCGGAAAAGAAGAATAGTCTTTTCAACCAAGGGTGCTGGGACAACTGGATATCCATGTGCAAATAAATAAGGTTGGACTGCTTCTTCACATCTTAAACAAAAATGCTATCAAAATGGATTCAAAGACCTAAATATAAGAGGAAAAAAACCTATAAAACACTTACAAAAAGCGACAGGTGTAGATCTTCCTGACTTTAGATTAGGAAATGGCTTCTAAGGTAAGATATAAAAAGCAGAAACAATCAAAGAGAAACTAGATACATTTGATTTGATTAAGACTTAACATTTTCTCAAAGGGCACCAGTAAAAAGGCCAATAACCCAATTTTTAAAAAATGGGCAAAGAATCTAAATAGACATTTCTGCAAAGAATACATACAACAAGCACATGAAAAGGTGCTCAACATCAATAATCATTAGGGAAATGCAAATCAAAACCACAAAGAGACATGACTTCACCCTTCTCAAAAACAAGACCAAAAAAAAAAAAAAAAAAGAGTGTTGAGAAGAATTTGGAGAAATTGGAATCCTCATACACTGCTGATAGTAAATGAAAAATGGTGAGCAGCTTTGGAAAACAGTTTGGCAGATCCTCTGCCAATTCTATGAATTGGCATAAGGCCCAGCAATTCCATTTCTGGGTAGATAAAAAAAAAAATATCTCCACAAAATTCGTATGCAAATTTCATAGCAGTGTTATTCATAGTAGCCAAAAAGCAGAAATAACTTAAATGTTTCTCAAATGATAAGTGTACAGATAAAATGCACTCTTATCCACACAACAGAATATCATTTGACACTAGAAGGAATGAAGTACTATTTTGTGCTGTAACACGGATGAACTCTGAAAACATTTGCTAAGTAAAAGAAACCAGACAAAGACGCCCAATTATTGTATGACTTCATTTATATGAAATACCTGGATTGGACAAGTCTCCAGAAACAGAAAGTAGATTAGAGTTTGCCACCAGCTAAGAGGGCTAGAAGGCTAGAGTGACTCTTAATGGGCACAAGTTTTCTTTGGGGTGATGAAATGTTCTGGAATTAAATAGTGGTGATGGTTGCATAACTTTATGAAAATACTAAAATCCAATGAATTGCAGACTTTAAAGTGGCAAATTGTAAGATGTTTGAATTATAACTCAATGTAAAAAAAAAAAAGACTCATAGTTGCATATAACAGAGGTTAAAAAACATCCAAAACAATTCAGAGAGACAGGAGGAAGAACTGCATCCATGAAACAAGAACAGATTGTAATTTTAAAAAAAGATTACAAGAGAGAGCAGGAAAGAGGGAGGGAGGGAGAGAAGGACAAGAAGGTAGAGAGGGAAAAAGGAAGAATGGAAGACTCAGAGAACAAGAAAGTGCTCTTTGAAAAAAAAGCTGTGATTGCAGAAACAAAGCTGATAAATAAAGGGAAGACATACACTAAAAAGTAAACCAAAAGAAAAATAAGACGGTAAATAGGAGAAGAAAGGCTTTTTTCTTTTAAACAGTGAATACCTTTCAAATGTCCAATGTCTGACTTATACTAAGTACAGAAATTCAAAAAAAAAAAAAAAGAAGTCACCAAAGAAATATCACAAAAAAGTATTCTTTAAAGTTGAAGGATGTATGTATGTACATTTCTGGACAGAAAGAACCCAACTGAGTGCACGGAACAATGAAGGAAGAAAACCACACTAAAGCATAATGTTAGAAAATTCAAAACTGGGAGCAAAGAAAATACCAGCTTACATTGCATGAACAAAGATGAGGGTCAGAATGGCATCAGATTTCTCAACCGTAATACTGAACACTAGAAGACAATTGTGAGGTAAAATTATTTTCAATCCAGAATTCTAACCCAAGAAAACAACCAATCAAGTATCTGGGCAACAATATTTGCAGATTTGCTAAGTCTCAAAAAAGTTACTTCCTAAGCTCATTTTCTTAGGGAGCTACTAAAAGAGGTGCTCAGGGGAGTAAATGAGAAAGATGCAGGACAGTGGAACTTCCCATGGGAGACGCCAAAGGAATTCCTAGATTTGGGCACAGAAGCCCCAGGGCTTTTGAGTGTAACAGCCTACAGCCAGTCCAGATTGGAGAGCTTAGAGGAAAGTGTTATCTCTAGAGGAAAGAAATGAAAGGGAAGAAAAAGAAGGATTACATAGGGCCTCCCTGGTGGCGCAGCGGTTAAGCGCTGCGCTGTGGAGCTGTCGACAGCGGCGACGCGTGTTCGACCCCTGGCCAGGGAGAATCCCACATGGCGCCGCAGACCTCTCCTGCCTTGCCCGCTGCTCCCCTCAGCAGTGTATTTCTGATCTGCCTGTTCTGCTCCCCACTCTGTCTCTGGTGAGCCCTCTCGCCGCCCCAAGCCTCTGGCCTGTACCCCAGCTTGTATGTATAAATAATAAATAAATAAATAAATCTTTAAAAAAAAAAAAAAAAAAGAAGGATTACATGATGCATCTGATAGCATGGAAAGATTATTTTAGCTCAAATTGACTGTTTAAGGGTGAACTCATGATAGAGATAGATACACTATCACTAGAAATTAAACAAATGAAAAGTCTCCGGAAATATGTAACTCTAAGAGAAACAAAAGCTGCATGATAAAGGAAATAGGATCCTAATGCATGAGGTGGCTGGGCTGTGAATATTCATGATAAGAACAGTAAAAACAATTCAATCAAAAACTGTGATACAGTTGCAACCTGAAGATGGGGTGGGGGAGTGTGTGCTTGTGGAGACTGACCAGAAAGACTGCTAAATCCTCATTTACAAAGATCTTAAAAGGCAACGGATAAAACAAACAAGCTAAGAAATAACAGCATAAGGATGTCATTTAGAATTGCAGAAACCACCCCAGAAGCAAAGCAGAGATAATATTTAAAAGTGATTGACTCAAGGAACAAGAATCAAGGTGCAGGGGCCTCCATGGTGGCGCAATGGGTCAAGCATAGCACTATGAAGCTATCCAGAGTCACTGCAGCATGAGTTCAATACCCGGCCAGGGAGATTCCCACATGGTGCAGCAGCTGTGTATTTCAGTTTATTTGCCTGTTCTGCTCCCCGCTCTGTCTCTGGTGAATCCTCTCACCACCCCACACCTCTGGCCTACACCCCAGCTTGTTAAATAAATCTTTAAAAAAAAAAAAGTACCAAGGTGCAAATGGATGAAACAAGAAACTCCTGTTGCATGATAAACCTTGTAATACTGCTTAACTTATTAAATTTCATGTGTGTATTATTCAGGGCATAAACAAAATTTAAATTCAAAAAGGAAAAGGCTTTTCTTCAAATCAGGTTATAGGGTGAGGTCCTTGTTTAAACTGCAATAAGAGCATCCCATCTCCATTTTATTAGTGTAATGGAGTGTATTGTACCCACCCTCCCCCCAGAAAAAAACATGACATTCTTCAAAGAAATAGAACGAATACTGATGAAATTCATATGGAACCACAAAAAAACCCGCATAGCTAAAGCCCTCCTGACTAAAAAGAAAGAAAACAGAGGGATTTCACTCCCAGATTTCAAACTATACTACAAAGCCATAATAATTAAAACAGCATGGTACTGGAACAAAAACAGACAGAAAGACCAATGGAATTGAATAGAAAACCCAGAAATAAAGCCGTATATCTATGAACAACTAATCTTTGACAAAGGAGCAAAGAAAATGCAGTGGATCATGGTGCTGTTCAATAAATGGTGCTGGGAAAACTGGACAGCTACATGCAAAAAAAAATGAAGTTAGAATACTACCTCACACCCTGCACAAAAGCCAACTCAAAATGGATAAAAGACCTGGATGGAAGACCTGACACCATAAAATTTATAGAAGAAAATATAGGCAAAACTCTACACAACATACATCTCAGCAAAATCTTTAAAGACACATCCCCCAAAACGAAGGAAGTGAAGGATGAGAAAACAGCTGGGATTACATCAAACTAAAAAGCTTCTGTACAGCAAAAGAGACATTAACCAAAACTAACAGACACCCTACTTAATTGGGAGAAGATCTTTGCACAATACAAACAACAAAGGACTGATAACAAAAATCTACAAGGAGCTCACAAAACTAAACAAAGTCAACAATCCAGTCAAAAAATGGGCAGAAGAGCTAAAAAGACACTTCTCCAAAGAAGAAAAGCAAATGGCCAACAGGTACATGAAAAAATGTTCAACATCACTCATAATCAGGGAAATGCAAATCAAAACCACAATGAGATACCACCTCACACCAGTGAGAATGGTGCACATTAAAAATACAGGCAACAACAAATGCTGGAGAGGATGTGGAGAAAAAGGAACTCTTCTACACTGCTGGTGGGAATGCAAACAGTTCGAACCTCTATGAAAGCCGTATGGCGATTCCTCACACTGCTAAAAATGGAGCATCCATGCAACCCACCAATACCACTTTTGGGAATCTACCCAAAGGACACAAAAACACTAATGTAAAAGGATACATGCACCCGTATGTTTATTGCAGCACTGTTTACAACAGCTAAGGTACAGAAACAACCCAGATGTCCAAAAACAGATGACTGGATCAAGAAGAAGATGTGGTACATATACACAATGGAATACTACTCAGCATTCGAAAAATATAAACACATGCAATTCGCAGCAACATGGATGGAGTTAGAAGGAATCACGCTCAGTGAAGTAAGCCAGAAAGAAAAATATTGAATGGTTTCACTTATAGAGGGAATATAGGGGAACCAAATGAGAGACACTCAGCGAGGGAGAGGGAGGATAAGGGCACAAAATGGAGTAGAAAAGGATACAAGGGACCATGGTGATGGGTCACAGGTGAATTGGTGGTGGGTTACCCAAGGGGAATACAAAATGTAAAGGATTTAATTAACAATAAAAAAAAAGAACCAAGGTACAAAAGGTTAAAGCAAGCAACTCCTATTGCATATGCCTTGTAATGTTGCTTAACTTATTAAATTTCACGTGTGTATTATTTAGGGCATAAACAAAATTTAAATTCAAAAAGGAAAAGGCTTTTCTTCAAATCAGGTTATAGGGTGAGGCCCTTGTTTAAACTGCAATAACAGCATCCCATCTCCATTTTATTAGTGTGATGGGGTGTATGGTACTCAACCTCCCCACCAAAGAAAAATATGTTTGGAACCTGTGAATGCGACCTTACTTGGAAATCAGGTCTTTGCAGATGTAATTAAAGATCTGGATATGAGATCATCCTGGATTTTTGGTGAGACCTGTGACCTTAGAGGAGATAAAAAGAAGACACAGATGCAGGGGAGGAGATCAGGTAAGACTGAGGCAGACACTGTAGCCATGTAGTCTCAAGTCAGGTCTGAGGGGGAACAGAAGAGGCAAAGAATTCTCCCCTAGAGCCTAGAGGGACCACTGCCCTGTTGAATTGAATTTCTGGCCTCCAGAACTGTGAAGAAAAAACTTCTGTTGTTTTAAGCCATCAAGCCTTTGGTAATTAATTACACAGATTAGGGAAAGAAAACAAATACAATTGGAAACAAAGACTTATGGGAGGTGGATTTCATCAGGCTGAAGCTGGAAACCCTCCGCCCATCAGCAACACATCCTCACCCTTGGGGTGCCCAAGTGCCAAGTCCAGCTGGGCTATGGTCCCAAAGTAATGGCCCTTATGAAATCACCCTGCAGTCTTGGGTGGGGAGGGCCAGAGAGGGCATCGTCTTGCTGAAAATGTTTTATTGTGATTCCATTTACAAAACAGACTCCAAAATGTATCTCTGATATCATTATTAAAATAGAGTATTTTTCATGCTCTATTGAAGCAACTACAGAATCTGACCAGCTTTTGAGAATTTAAGATGAATCTATTTTAGTGACAGAAAGGAGCATGAGAGCTACATCACAAGAGTAACAGACAGTCTACCTCCAGTCAAACCAAAGTTTTACCATCCTCCACCTCCTCCTTTTTGTCTCTTTCCTTTTTTCCTTTGCTAGAAAGGAGAAATTTCTTCCTTTCCTTACTGCAACATTAGGCTCAGCCCTGGCCCTGCCTGGGTTATCACTGCTGGGTTCACAACCAAAAGGGGAGCTGCTCTCTGGCTCTGAGACAGGCCAGAGGACAACATGAAAACCAGCTTTTGAGTTCTCCCTAAAGGAAACAGTGTCTGCTCACCTTTACTTTTTAATAAGGAGGGGGGGGAAAGCCGGCTTTCCTTGCCACGACCCACTAGCTGTTAAAAAAAAAAAAAAAAAATATATATATATATATATATATATATATTAATTAGGGTAGTAATTCCTGAGACCTTGTCATTAGTCAAAAAAACCACCTCAAGGGTCCACCTACAGATTCCAGAGAGATCTAGAAAGACAACACCCATCATTGTCCCTTATATGCCTTAGATAACAAAGACAGTGTGAACATTTTATTATGTATTCAATTGGGAACAACGGAGAAAGACCAATACCATGCAGCGCCCTAGCAGTCAAGCCAGAAGAGGAAGGAGAGTGGGGCTGTTGCCTGCATTTAATCTGGATTTGACCTCCATAGAACACAGGGTGCATTCAAACAGAACAGGTCATTTTTATGTTCATTGAGGCAGAATTCACATAGCATAGATTCATCATTTTAAAGCACACAATTCAAGTTCTAGTATATTCAGAGTTCTGAAAACATCACCACTATCTACTCCCTGAACGTTGTCATCACCCCAAAATAAGGTCCATACCCATTAGCAGGTATTACTCCTTCCTCTTTGCCCCCCGCACCCTGACAACCACTAGTCTGCTTTCTGTCTCTATGGATTTGCCAATTCTGACATTTTCAATTAATGCAATCATACTCCAGTTGTGGTCTGGCTTAGACACTTAATATAGAGTTTAGCATAGTCCTACAATTGTGTCTGGCTTCTTTCATTTAGCATATTTTCGAGGTTCACCATGTTATGGTATGGATCAGGACTTCATTCCTCTTGAAGGTTGAAAAACACTGCATTGTGTGGGTAGAATACGTTTTGCTTATACATTCATCCATCGATGGATAATTCAACACTTGAGTTGCTAATACAGGTTGATCCTTGAAGTCAGGGGACTGCAGTGGTCAAGGGCACCTTCAGCAGGAAGACCCTCTGACTCACCCTAATCTTGAGCCAGGGTCAGTCTCTCAATGATGCTCAAGGCCCCCACTTGGTACCAGGCCCTAGGTGAATGCCTGGTGGGTCCATGCCCCACCAGGAGTTCAGGTATCTTGCTCTGAAAGGCTCCCGTTAAATTTTCCAAGAGCTCTAGGCAGGAGACAGCAATCACTCATCGAGTAGCAAGCGGTAGCTCTTGCGCTGTCTGAAGCACCTGATGACTCTTAACACCTGTGGTCCACTCATGTATTAGTACGTGTTTTTGTCACCAGTATCAGGTGGCCGCTCACATATTAATACGTGTTCATCTAGTCTCCGGTTTTTCACGCCACGGTGGATTTATTTAGAACTATTAGGAGCTATTTCTTTAATCGTACTCACTCTAGAAGCTTTACACATTGTTTTGGTGAAAGTGTAAGGTGTTTTATGAGAGATATTGCAGTTTTTTTAATATCCAGTAGTTCAGGAGTTGTGTGTATTTTATTGAATGCTTATACCATTCATGCGGTGGCACAGAAAATGGCTGGCCCCAAGGGCTGGTAAATTTAAAGGGCACCAGCACACAAAGTGTTAATATCCAATTTCAGCAAGAACCTTTCAGAACAGTCAACCTTTTGGAGGTAAATCACCCACAAGCCTATGAGAGATATGAGTCTGGTTACTGACCCTCTCTAAATCTGTCTCATCTGTGAAATGGACCTATACTATTAATAGTACTTACAAGATTATTGTAGGGAGTGAATGAGTAGAGCAACCAGCACACAGTAAGTGCGCTATCACTGTTAACTACAAGTTGAACTAGTTCTTCTTGCTAGAACTCTAGGCTCAGGGATTCCTGAAATTCTTGACCCAGCTTTGAGTTAAGAAAGCACTGAACACTGATCTTGAGATGAAAGGATCCATATAGCAGATGAGCCCGGGAAGAAGGAGCAAAAAGCACTCACCAGCACAAGATTTTATTTTTAATTAGCCAGCTGCAGAAACAGGCAGAGCTTCTTAATTATAACTACAGATCCACCCTGCACCCCCTGCTTGAAAGCTGTGGAAGAGAAGGATCTGTTCAAAGGATTCCTCCTTAGCGTGACACTCTTGTGTTTTTCCAGTTTCTTCCAACAATAATGCTTCTTTCTTGGCCTCCTTCCTCCGTCCAGCACTGAGTTACCTTCCATTCTCCGAAAGCCCATATTGAGAAACAATCAAACATAATGAAACTTTGCCAAATGACATCTGTAGAAAGACCAAGCACATAAAAGGAGAGACAGGGAGTGGCTGGGAGGTCATAGCATTGGAAGTGGAATTACAGGCTAATAATAAGAGGCAGGAAAGCAGATCTCACGGCAAAACAGGAAGCAAACGGCATGGGTGACACAGAGGAAGAGGACTTGCCTGAGGTCAACACTGCCAAGTTTGATATTTAGTATTTTCCTATAAGTAGTTATTAACACTTGACTTAAATCATTGTTTACAAGTTGGGGGGGAGGCGTAGGCAGGGGCAGGGGACTACAAGCCTCTAAAAAAGAATGAGTTGGTTCTTTCTAAGGGAAACAAGCTCTACCCTTTTGTTCCCACTTCTCAGAACTTACAGCACCCACAACCACCCAAAGTCACTCAAAAGCATTCACTGATTTGATTCCAATGGGCATTTATGCTCAGGCACCTGATACTGCAGATCTTACAGACAGAAGCATAAGATCTGGACACAGAAGACCAAGGTTCAAATCGCAGCTCTACCTTGTCCTAGTGACAGACATGCCCCCATGCCAGTCACTTCACCCAGTGAGGTTGTTTTAAATCTACAAACCTATAAATTTGTCAGGATGCCTGACAAATAACATCCCTTCAATACAAACCAATATTTGAAACACAAAAAACCCATTCCCCACCCCTCCTCACTGTCTCTTTCCCCGTCCTTCTTGGAGATCTCTAAATTAGTTACCAAACCAGAAGTCCAGACTTTTCCAGAAATGGGCTCTCAAACTGATTTCAAATCAAAGATACATCTTGGAAGAGTAGCCTCCTCGAGTAAAAAGAAACCCATTAGCTTGTGGTTTTCTAAAGGGTCTTTCAATAAAAAGTGAAAAGGAGAGGAAAAGCAAGTACCCCAAGATGTACTGACAATTCTTTGCTGTGCTTAAAATACCTATGAGTATAACAGCATAATCTAGGATTTTATTTTGAAATATAAGTGCTAGCAAGAAGCACCCCTTTTGAATACCTATCCACACATTCCACAACTGACTCGCCCGGTTCCTTACTTCTCAATCCTGTCCCTACTCTAGCTGCTGCCACACATACACCTTCAACACAGGCTTGGCACCAGACTTCCCTACCTAACTGCCCACCACACCTTCACTTGGACTTCTGCTGGCATTTTACAGTCAACATGAACAAAGCTGTGCCCAACCCTGTCCCCACAGGTCGACAGTTCCATTCTTTCAGGTGCTCATACCTAAGAACATGGTGTCGACCTTGGTTCCTTTCTTCCTTTTACCTTCCACAACCAACTCAACTCACCCACAATTCCTATTCGCTACACTGCAACATACACCCAGGTTCTGACAGCTCCTTGCCACTTCCGTCACCACCACCTGATCTATCCCTCACTGGGGTTATAAAAGAGCCTCTGAACTTGTCTCCCTGCTTCCAGCCTTGCCCCGCTTTTACTTTCTGCATTCAGAAACCACAGTGAGTCTGTTACAGGGATGGAATGGCCCATGTCCACTCCAGTGTTCAAAACCCTAGAATGGCCTCAATTCACTCTGCATGAAGATCAACATCTAAGGATGCAATGGTCCAGGACCCACCCACCTGCCCTTTACACGTCTCCAATCTCATCCTCCCTGTCCCCTCTCACTCATCACCCTCCAACCACACTGACGTCCTGGCTGGTCTGCAAGTCTGTCACAGATGCTCTTTTTCTAGAGCTATTGGATTTGCCATTCTCTCTGCCTGGACCACTGTTCCCATTCACCCACATAGCTCCTTCCCTCGACCCCTTCTGATCTTCACTCACACCTTTCAGGAAGGCTTTTCTAAGGAGCAATTCAAAATTGCAATCCCACAAACACTGCTTTGCATGTCTCTCCCTTAATACAACACAACAAGCATTTTAGAGCCTCCATGGCCTAGGGGTTAAGGCCTCAAGGCTATCACCACTAGAGCTAGAGTTTGACCCCCAGCCAGGGAAGTAACCAAAACATAGCACAGCAGACCTCTCCTGTTTCACCCGCAGCAACTTTTAGCAGTGTATTTTAGTAATTACACCTGTTCTGCTCCCCGCTCTGTCTCTGGTGAATCCTCTCACCCCACACACCTCTGGCCTACACCCCATTTCTTCTACAATGCAAAAATAAATAAGTAAATAAAAGATTTCAACCATTTTAAAAAAAGCATTTTTACTTGGTTATTTTGCCTATCCTGCCTTTCCCCACTAAAATTTGAGACCCACAGAGATTTTGGCTTTTCTTGTCTGCTACATTTCCAGTATTTATTTAGAGCAGCACTGTGCAACATAATTTTTTTTTAAAGATTTATTTATTCATACATACAAGCTGGGGTATGGCCAGAGGCGTGGGGCGGCGAGAGGGTTCACCAGAGACAGAGTGGGGAGCAGAACAGGCAGATCAGAAATACACTGCTGAGGGGAGCAGTGGGCGAGGCAGGAGAGGTCTGCTGTACCATGTGGGATTCTCCCCGGCTGGGCATCAAACTCGCATCGCACACTGCCTACAGCCCCACAGCGCAGCGCTCAACCGCTGCGCCACCAGGATGCCCCAATTTTTAATTTTCTAAGAAACATTATTTTTTCACTTTTTAAAGATTTATTTATTTAGCATACAAGAACTGGGGTATAGGACAGAGGTGTGGGGTGGTAAGAGGATTCACCAGAGACAGAGTGGGGAGCAGAGCAGGCAAATCTACTGAAGTACACTGCTGAGGGGAGCAGCAGCAGCGCCACTAGGGAAACCCCAGGAAACATAGTTTTAAAAGTAAAAAGAAACTGGTGATAGGGCCTTCTGGTGGGGTAACGGGTTAAGTCTCAACCGATGAAGCTATCGGCAGCCACTGCAGCGAGTTTGATCCCCTGCCAGGGAGATTCCCACATGGCGCAACAGACCTCTCCTGCCTCACGCGCTGCTCCCTTCAACAGTATATTTCAGTTGATCTCCTGTTCTGCTCCCCACTCTGTCTCTGGTGAATCCTCTCACCACGCCACACCTCTGGCCTACACCCCAGTTCTGGTATACATAAATAAATCTTTAAAAAAAAACTGGTGACATTAACTTCAATGTATATTGTGTACTTTGCCCAATAAACTTAAAATGTGATTGTAGAGCATTATATATTACATTATTACTATAATAGGAAAAATACCAATGAGGTATTTATTTATTTTATTTTATTTATTCATAGTAAGTCTTTTATTCATAGTAAGTCTTCAAACTCCAGTGTGCATGTTATACTCTTAACCTATCTCCAGAGCTCAAACAGTCCCATGTGGCTACTGACTGCCATAGCAGACAGTGCAACTCAAGAACAATGCATGGCACAGACCAGGTACTTATAAATATTTATTGACTAGAAAGGCTGTTTTCTCAGGAAGTAGCAGCTATGGTATAGAACATGATGGTCTCAACTACAGTTATGGTCTATATTCACAATTTTGACTGTGATTTTGTATCTGGAAAAATATTTTAAAATAAAGCTTTATATTGTCTCTATAAATGGAAAAGAATAGGCTTAAAGATAAAAGGTTTGAACATGAGTCCCTCATCAGTCGTTTATTGTTCTGGAACTTAAAGCTGGGATTTCAGTAAGCCTCAGTTTCCTCATCCATAAACTGGGGATAATATGGACCTTTACAGGATTCTGAGGAAGAAGTGAGCCCTGTATAAGCTCTGTGTAAAGAGGAAAGTGGAAATTATGCAAAAGAGACTGAGAAGTCAACCCAAGCCTCTGTTCATACCTATTTTCATACAGACCAATAACACAGAAAACAGCAAGTCTGTCTGACAGAAAAAGGTAGGTCTTGGGTTCAAGCCCCCTGTACTTCACTTACAGCCATGTAACGTTTAGAAATTTGTTTAGTCACCAAATATTTGCCAAGTGCCCATGACATGCCAGGCACCCAGTTAGCAGCTAACTAGGCCAAACAAGATAAACCATGCCCTTAAGGGATTTGCAGTCTCAGGACAAAAAGACCAGCTGAAAGAGTAATAAATTGTTTTTAAAAATCGAGTCTCTTAGGGCTTTTTATTCATTGTGAACTAAGACTTACACCGTTCCAATCGAATTCACAGGACCGCTACAAAAATTCATTTTGAAATGTTTTTCAAATACTCCAAAAAGCCTTAACTCATAATACATTTAACAAAGTACTTTTTCCCCCTACTTGTAACCCAAAACAAATCTGGCTCCTGAGAATGGCCAATTTGCATACTGACTCCAGTTACATCACATCCATAAAATTCATTTCATTTCCCCAAATGTTAGTAAACATAAAGAAAAAGATGATGAATAGCTTTAACACAGGCATTTAATCTCAAAATCATGATCTGCGTCATAGTTTTAAGGAACACAACAGAGACCTCTTAATCACCCTACCTGGTTAGAGTTTGTCAAGATAAGCAATCACATGCTAAAGGAAGCTGAATAATTTAAACTGGAGAAAGAAGAAAAGTCACAAAACAGTCTAGGTTGACACTATCCAAGATTTCAACAGCTGCTATGATGTTGAGGTAATGCTCAGGTACTGGGTTAGGTTATGGTCAAGAGTTTAGGCTAAAACACATTTAAAGCCAGAGCAAAGTGCCCGCACTCTTTTTAAACCTCGAAGTTGAGCTGTTCCAGGAAAACCTCAAAGAAAGATGAGCTGAAGGGCTTGGTTTCCAAGAAGGAGAAATCCTACCCAAACAGCACTTAAGGGGGTGTGACGAAAGCAAGATGATTAAGATTCTGTGATCCCTCCTGAAGTTTAAAAACTGAAGGGGACGGAAATCAAAGTCTCGGGTAACAATCACTTCCAAAGACCAAAGACGACGCTCTCGGCTGGGATTCAGTAGGCATCTTCTTCCAGAGTTCGCACTCTTTTTCCTCCTACTTATACGACCATTCACAAGCGTCCCCTTCCAGTTCAATCCCAAGTCGCCCCTTCCTCCTGTCCAGGTCCCTCCACAGAGGTCACTCCTTTCCAGCCCTGCCACCTAAGCGCCTTGCCCCGTCCGGAAAAATTCGCGGGACGGCGCACCCGGAACACCTCCGCGCCCACCTCCGAATAGTCCCCGCGAGCGGCCCGCGACGCGCCCACCCGGCTCGGGCGGGAGCCGGGACACCCCTCCTCGGAGGCCGGAACCGCTGCGCCAGGCCCCTCCCACAGGAAGCCACCGCCCCCCGGCGCCCCGGCCGCACCGCCCCTGGCCCACCCCGCGCCGCCCGCCACCCCCAGATCTCCCCGCGTCGCCCGCGCGCCCGCCGCGCCCCTGGAGCCCGCGCTTGCTACCTGCGGCGACCACAGAAGCGGCTCCTAACTCCTCTCCCACTTCCGCCTTCCACCGCCCGCACTCGGGCCGGGTCACGTGATCGCGAGCGGTCACCTGACCCGGAAGAGGATGGCCGGGCCTCAGGTGTGGGCAACCTAGGCCTGGTCTGGGCGCCTTTGCCCTGGCGAAGGCCTTCCGTCCCTCTTTATGTTTGAAAGTGGAATTGTTTTCCACTCTCTAGGTGGTCACAGAGCAAGCAAATAAATTAAGGACTCATTGAGCGCCAGGCACTTCATTTATTCCTCCCATCAACATGGAAGGTGGGTCTATAGTCTAGCCCCATTTTACAGGTGAGAGGAGGTCGGTCAATTAAGGGAATAAATATACAGTGAGCGTCTTAGTAGGGTTGCCAGATAAAATTCAGCACTCCCAATTAAACTTGAATTTCATATAAATGGCCATGTAATATATATGTACCAAATACTGCATGGCACATATTTTAACCAGTAAAGTAGTTGTTTATCTTAAAGTTAAACTTAATTGGAAATCTTGTATTTTTACTGGCTAAAGCTGTTGATTCTGCACCCATCATTTGCCAGGCACTGTTCTAGGCTCTAGAAATAAAAATCGTGGTCTTTGTGGAGCATCTGTTCTATATCTTGTGATATAAAGCAAAAACAGAAAAGATTCAGAATCCTCGCTTGGATCCCTACAACACCGCACCAAATTAACTCCCTAATCTACAATGGAGATTAAACTTTTTGAATCAGAAAAAAACATGTTAAATTACTATTCTTCACTGATTGCCTGGACCTTCACCTTTAACAAGTTGAATCAAGACTCAATTTTTCATCTTTAAACACCATTGATTAAAATTAATATCAGTAACCTAATACATCTTAAGAACTGTGCACGAATTACTCTGTTAATCTGGGGTCTTTGAGTTTTAATGGATCCTATTATGTGTACAAATTAAATTAGTTAAGGACAATACTTCCCTATTGCCATTCCAAATCCAAGAGATGGTGTTTCAAGGAGATACAGCCCTCTCAATACCTTAAATCCTACATTAATACCATCCATAAAACTGTTCTAGCTCCACTGACTGGAGTCTCACTAATTTCTTCTAGAGCAATTAGGGAAGGCCCCTTCAGTTTGGCAGCCTTTGAGTAAGTGTTCACCAAAAGGGAAAAGCGATTAAGCAAAGTTGCTAGCACTGTGCATCAGAAGACTAATAAAAGTTGAAATATACATTCATCTCTAGGGCCTTATATGTGATCCTGCCACACATCCCCATAATTTCCCTCCTCATATCCAGCTACTCTTCCCCATAAAACTGTGCTTCTGTCACTATGGCCTCAGGCCCATTGGACTTGCTTTTCCCTAGGCCTGGAAAGTTCTTTCCCACGAATAATCAGTTCACTCCCTCATGTCGTTGAGCTGCTTGCTTAACTGCCTCAGTGAAATCTTTCCTGGCCACCTTATTGAAAACTGCATTTCAACTCTTCCTTCTCCTACCTTCTTGCTTTATTTTTCCTTTGCAGTTCCTCCAGGCTTATTACTATTGATTTTTGTATGACTATGTGCAAGTCTGTCTATATGTGCATGTACAAAGATTTTAGATGCATATCTAAATTATAAAATGTTATACATATATAACATACTTGTTATGTTTTGATTGTCATGTTATACATGTTATATAAGTTGTATTTTATAATTTAGATACGTAGTACATAAAACCTGTTTTTCCTTGCATAAGCACACTATGATAAGACAGGAGCTATATCCCAGTTCCTAAAGGGCAACTTGGCTCACAGGAGGCCTCTTTAAATATTTCCTATATGAATAAAATTCAACATTTATTGAGCAATGAACTCACTGCAGTAGGTCTTATAGTATAGGAGGGGGTTTTTTTCCTAGTTTTCAAGGACACTTAAAAAGTTAAAAATGTCATCATAAAAGTGCCCCCCAAAAGTTAAAAAATTGAAATGTTCACTTTAGGGGAAAAAAACTCTAGGAAAAAACACAGTTCCTGATTCTAATGACAACACAAAATGGAAATAATAAATGCACACTGAATGACAGAACTGAAATGTCTTAAATGGGATGAGGAAGAAGAACTCAAATTTGTCTTTGGGGGAAGGTCTGATTGGCATAATCAAAGGCCAGTTTACAGAAAAGGGGACAAGGGAGCTGCTTCTTATAGACCAAGTAAGCAGTAACTGGCAAGGAGAATTTTCAGGCACAAAACAAAACAAGGGCAAAGGCAAAGACAAGAAAGTCTGATACATGCCCAGGAAATCTCAGGGGAATGCTAGGGATACTTACTGACTGCATATGGGGTGTCTTCTGCATCAAGTTGCTCTCTTTCCTTTTTTCCTAACCCACTGGTGAGAACATGGTTTCATGGCTTCTCCATATTCCAGTCCTGCAAGTGGACTCAGATCCTCACTGAAATACACAAACAAGGCCTATCTCTTTCAGAAAGGGCCTCACATGGAAAAGTTAACATTATCTCCAAATCAGTCAAATTTTGAGTCCTTCTACATATATTTAAAATGTTAACTTGCTCATGAAAACTGTTTAAAATGACCATAATTTTCCTAATGATGGCTTGAGATTTCTTCACTTTTTTGTTGTTCTTATTTAAGCTTTTTAAAAAAAATTTTTAAAGATTTATTTATTTATGCATACAAGAGCCGGGGTGTAGGCCAGAGGTGCAGGGGGTGAGAGGATTCACCAGAGACAGAGTGGGGAGCAGAATAGGTGGACTGACTGAAATACACTGCTTAGGGGAGCAGTGGGCAAGAAAGGAGAGGTCTGCTTTACCATGTGGGTCAGCTCCCTGGCCGGGAAGTGAACTCCTGCCCAAGTGGCTGGCAATAGCTTCATAGTGCTGAAACTTAACCCCCTGTCCAGCAGGGAGGCCCAGCTTTTTTAAATTGAGATAAAACTGACATATAACAGTGTGTTAGCTTCATAATGATTCAATATTTGTATAGATTGCAAACGAGCACTACAATATATCTAGTTAACATCAGTCACATTATATAGTTACAAAAACTTTTCCATGTGGTGAGAATTTTTAAGATTCACTCATAGCAACTTTCAAACATGCATGCAGTATTATTACTTTAGCTACCATGTGTACATCATATTCTATAACTTCATTGTTTTATAACTGGAAGTTTAGAACTTTTGACCCTCTTCACCCATTTTACCCTTTTGAGATTTTTTCACTATTGAAAAAAATGGAAAAGCTTAAAAAATGGAACAGTTTCAGAATTCCCTTCACCTTTGAGAGACCCTATCCTGTGGGTCTGTGCTACCCACAGGCTCTACCCTCAATTTTCTGAACACCCTTTGGACTTTCACATCTTGATGTCATTCCCCTCCTCATCCTTCAAGATCTGGCTGCCAAACCATAAATTATAGATGCCCCTAGATGCTACACAAAATATCACATTATTCATAGCTATTTTATCACCCAAACCATGGTGGTAAAACATATTCATTGAATAAATGAGTCTTTCTAAGACTGTAGGGGACTTGTCCCATTATTATATTTTTGCCTGTAAAACAATCTATTCCCTAATGTTACCAGGAAATAGAAAAAGGAATTAAAATACTATAAAAAGTGACAAAAGCAACAGTGTCAAGAAAACTTTCTATTAATACATATTATTGGTGATTACTCCAAAAAAATGGCTCATAGCCTAAATTTTCTTTTCCTTGAGTTTGCCTGTAAATCAGCAGTTCTCAAAGTGTGGCCTCCCAGTCAGTAGCAGCAGCATCACATGAAACTTACTACAAATGCAAATTGTCAGGTTCTGCCCAGACCCAGTGAGTCAAAAACTGAGGATGAAGCCCAGCAATCCTCATTTGCAAGCTTTATAGGTGATACTGATGCATACTGCAGTTTGAGAACCAAAGACACCATTCTCCTTCATCCTAGGGTTTACAAAATTATCACCACCAACGAACATCATTAAATCTCTTTGATGATGGAGTTCAGTTCCTATATACTCCCTCCCTTTTTAATCAACAGGAGCAATCAATTGAGGGAGGAGAAACCAACCATATATAGGAAAACTAGTGTGAAATGGATCATTATTTTCTAGGCATGAGATAAAAACTTGTTTAGAGTAAGGGGAATGAATGTAGAGGGGAATCAGTCGCCCCAACATTTCAGAAGTGATGTCAGTAAGGTTTAGCAAGAGCACCACCCTTAAGTGTGAGGTTGAAAATGAAGATGACTCAGACACTTACCTTGAGTGCCTTCCTTGGTGACGCCTTTAGTAAAAACAGGAACTATAACAACTGAAGAAATTTTAAGTGGGGGTGGAAGAGATAATCACTTCACTTTTAACTTTCCTCCTGAGACACTGAAAGTTCAGATGGATGTGCCCAGAGGCTAGATTTAGGAATAAAATTGAAGAATAAAGATTTGGGAGCTGTTCCTACAATGTGATCACTGAGGCTTGGAGATAGATAGAAGCAGAGAAGTCGAGTGACAACTGACTGAGACAGTTCTGTGGGGTACCACTTTTGCAAGGCAGGAGAAGAGTGTACTATCAGAGTGCATGAAGCCATCAAGAGGCAGAGGCCAAGGCTAGAGTGACAAGGAGACAGTCCAGAAAGAGAAAATGATCAGCAACGTGAAATTCTGCAGAGACACTGAGGCCAAGAACTAAAGAACCCAAAACATTGATATGAAAAAACTAGAAATTGAGAAATAGTCTTTAAATGTCCTATTTCAGCCAGGGGAGTTAGGGTAGGAACCACAGGCTCTGGAGATCAGAGACTGAAAGGTTAAGAAAAGTTGAGACAAGTTTGGAGAAGGAAAAAGGAATAGGGCAACTGCTGAAGGAAACAGCCAGGGCACTGAAAGAACTGAGGATGTAGACTGGATAAATTATAATGGAAGAAGGATAAGATAGGAGTGAAAAGTTGACAAAAGGCTAAAAATAACTGAATATCGTTTAAGATTAATGACTAAAAACTCAAGT